>JAODUE010017716.1:10367-24978 GCA_027564755.1 Amblyopsis hoosieri
TTTTTTTTAATATTTTTTTTTTTTTTTTTTGTTTTTTTTTTTTTTTTTTTTTTTTTTTTTGTTTTGTTTTTTTGGTGTGTGGTTTTTTTGTTTTGTTTGGTTGTTTGGGGGGGGGGGGGGGGGGGCCGCCGGCAGGTGTATAATGCCCTTTGATACCTTTCCAAGATTATTACTTCCATTTACTACTTGATTCTTTATCCCCTCTTGTCCTCATGCTGAAAGGACAGAGACTGGTAACATATACGTGAACTATATTTCCACTTTAACTAGTGGAATGAAATGATAATAATTGAGTGTAATGTAGCGCTTACAAAATATAAATACACATTTACTGCCAGTTTTCACCTGCCATGGAGTGTTACTTTTACGGGACCATGTGCCAGTACTAGGTCACCATGACAATTCACCATTTACAACTCCATAGGTTCATCCCAGACGGAGCCTCCATTACCCAAAGGAACGTACAGTTACACGGTAATCACCCAGTTTTAATTCACTTCAACTGACGGGGTCGTTGTAATACAGAAGGATGTGGGCAGTCGACAGCTCTGGCTCCAGGTAGAGACGGGCGACCTCCTCTTCGTTGTCAGTCACGTTGTTCTCCGCCAAGGTTTTGTCCATTTGGAGAGGCCGGCCTTCGAACTTCCAGGTGTAGGAGGAGGTGTTGTCGTTGTAGGCTGCGTAGCGGTCGATGATGTCCGACAGGGACTCCTCAGAACAAACCTGGGCAAAATGGAGTCAACAAGCTCGTTTCAAAGTTTTATATGCTCAACTTGCTTTTCCCCCATTTCTCCCAAAATGAATACCATTACTCTACCAGGCAGGCAAAACGTACTTGATATAAGACCATAAGTTTGGAATTTCACCTGTTAAAAGTTTAAGTGTGATTTAAAGGTGGAGTCAACAATGCTGATGAAAGATTGTTGGTCTCCCTCCAGATGCTCCGCCCCCCACAATGGACATGTGTTGCCAACTTAGGGACTGCACCAATTTATTTGCGTTCCCATTTAAAGGTATAGTCTGCGGTGGTAAGCCAATACACTTTGTCAAATTAACCAAATATCTCCTCGCGTTCTTCTTGCTATTCTCTGTGCGTGGTGAAACGTAAGAGAGGATGAGGGGGAGCGAAGAGAGGGATGCTGTTTATTGACTAAACAACACAATATTCTCCGAATTTGACAGAAAGTGTTACTAGCTTCACATTAGATCATGTTTTCAGACCTACCGTAAGGCAGACACCGTCCTGCGTGAGAGCGTTGATTAACAGGATTCTCCTCGTCTTGAGGCTTAACTTTCCCACCTCAAACCGCGTGTCCTTCCACCAGGGCACCCTGTCGGTCGCCCAGTCGCTGGACGGGTATGGCGGTGGCACGTGGCTGAATCGGCCAACATGGGGCTTAACCTGAAAAACACAAAGCAGCTGTACTGTAAAAAGAAAGCAGGACATGAAAAAAAACAAACCTAGAAAAAAACAAATGTACCGGTAGTTTGTTCTTTATGGCATGTTTTTTTTAAACTACAATGTCCCAGAGGGTAAAACTTGAATGATTAGAGGTAGGCTATTTTAACTATGTATCTGAAGTAGACATATCTAATTTGTGACTTCTTAGGCCTAGGCCTACAGTCTATCTACTTATTAGTCTACTGTTTCAGCTACCAATTGAATTTGAACATTCAATTAAAGTAATACATGTAAATGTGAAAATAATTGGCTACTGTAGGCCAGCCAGCTCCTACGTGGCTCTGCTGTAGGCTACAGCAAGCGACCAACTCACTTCGCCAGTCTTGTTGAACCAGTGGCTGATGTCTGTCCCCGCAGCTTTAATAAGGGGGATGGACAGGAAATCTCCTGTGGGATGAGCGAAAAATACCTCAAATTAAATAGGCCTACATCTGGGAACAGAGAAATGTTTTGTTTAGGGTAGGCTACATGACTGAAACTCACTGCCATTCTCTTTGATTATTGGAGTTACATTATATATTCTCCCTAAAAATGAAACCCATGCGTCATCTTCCGTGATGTGACGGGAGACATCTTCGGGGGTGAAATACTTATCCCTAGTAGCAGCCATGATAATTGTTTCTACGTCATAACCTATGGTCATAACCTGCCCTGTTGGCCACAGCTGTCGACCTAGCACGACTCTAACATATAGACAAATAATTTGTACATTTATACGAATAACTAAGCCGCTGCTTATGCTAAAACGAGTCAGAATCACAAGTCGTTGGATAAGCAATTTGTCTAAAAACAGAACGGCTGCTATAGCAACCTTGGGAGCATGGCCAAATTAACATTTGCATAGCTACATTGTATCTACATCAATGAATAATCATTTCCTACGTTGCTTTTCATCAGAATGAAACAGAACCGCGGAAATTGATGCTGCTACGTTTGAATACCACGTGGGTTACTTTAATTGAATAGGCTAGAATTAGTAGGCTATTTGAATGTAGCCTACGATGTGAAATATAGGCTATAGTGAACGCACCAGGTCATTAGTACGATGGCATTATGCTGATATTCCACATTTGGTGAGTCCTTTATTTTGAAGGCGTGTGCGAATGCTGTGTTCAAATGGGGTCGTGTTTACCATGTTCAAGAGTCTATATGAACGTCTCTATCTTGTGGTATTCACGACGTCGTCAAGTGGAATTTTTCTGAAAGCGTCGAGTTCCCATGTCGTAATCTGGAGTTCACGAGTTCCATTTGATCGCAGCAAGGTTGAAGTATGTTGTCCTTGCCTTGTAAAGGACGTTTCGTCCAACCAGCCAATGGCACCGAACATACCGAAGTGCCAAGTGTTGTCTCACATGTCTCTTTTCAGTCGTATTGCCCATAGCTATTCACATACCATAGGCTACATTATTGTAATCCCATCGTACGTAAGGAATCCTGTAAGACCGGCTGCAGAAGACTACTGTGCATGTTCATATAGTTAGTCGTCAATTAAAGGTAGTTACAGGGACTCAAGACAGTTAACTAAAGGCCTACTACAATAACCTTAGATAACAGGCAAGTTCAGCTTTATTCATAAATAATTAGCCTACATTTCGTCTCTGTAAATATATGGCAGGCAGTAAAACGATTTAATTGGAACCATTATACTTGCTATATTTAATTATTATAAAATAAATGTGTGATATGTTGTAGCTAGTATGCATCGTGAGGTAAGAACTAACATTTGCGCATTTCTTTTAACGAGCCCAGACCAGGCTAAAGTTAAAGAACTCGTTTCCAAGTGTCTGCAGGTGCGGGACCTCGCTTATTGTCCGTACAGTCACTTCCCCGTCGGTGCAGCAATACTGACAGCTGATGGCGCTATAATCACAGGTAATACTGTAATACTGTAACTTCAGCGGTCACAAGATGCATTTTGAGCTGAGTTTGAAATTATATTTGCTACTATTATATTTTATTTGGGGTTTTTTTTATTAGAAAGAATCCAAAATAATATTCTCTATGTATATTTGTATATTAGGCTATTAATAAATTCGCATTTATATTCCACTCTCATTTGTCTGCCCTGCTCGCCCAATAAGCATGTATTATTTTATTTTATATACATATATTTCCCAAATGTTTTTATTTAATTGTATATTGTTTGTTAAATGTATATTGTATATGTCCAATACTATAGTATATATATTAACAAAATGTTTTATATTGATCTTTATATTTGCCTATGTACAGTTGTCCTTGAGTGTTTTGAAAGGTGTCCTGAAATTAAATGTATTATTATTATTATTATTATATAATTAGGCTCTATCCAAGTCTACACTTATTGTCCTATTACATAACCTGTAAGTCGAATTTAAAGGCATACTCCTAGGTCTATATTTAAGTCTGGAATTTCCAGTGTAGTTGAGACCAATGTCGTGCTGAAAAGGTTCCCCTCATTCCACTCTCTATATGCCGCGCCCTTACAATGCTCAATGCTGTTGTGTTTATCATAAACCATGAGCTGAGGTAGGTGGGGGTAGTGGGAGAGGGGTCATACACAAGGAATGTCCTTTTTAAAGATGGAGTCAGCTATTGCAGCCTAATTAAGATAATACACTTTTTGCACCCTAAGACATTTTAGGGAGAGGTGTTTTTTGTTCTGATCGAATTCAAATATCCACAGTCCTTCTAATCTACAGCATCCTCTACTGCACCTGTAAAGGCAGGGTATGTCATTCTACAGAACGCTTGCTAAGTTTGAGCTCGCATTAAAAAAACTAACTCCCTAAGAAGCTCTGCCCCACACATTGACACACATTGCGAAGCCAAGTGGCATTGTTGTTGTGAGTGGTATCTATGGAGCCAGGGCTGTGTAGAAGTACCACATTTGTTTTTCAGCACGCACAGAGAACGGTAGGCTAAGCCATAGCAAAATGCAAAGAGATGTATGGTAAATTTTAAATGCATTATCTTACAATTAGTGTAAAGTAGCTGACTACACCTTTAAGTGTCAGCTTTAAAGGGTGTAATGTGGAGAACGCCTCCTACGGCCTGACGGTATGTGCTGAGCAGACAGCCATTCAGAGGGCCGTTGCCGAGGGACACAGGCGATTCAGTGCCATCGCTGTGTCTTGGTGGGTGGTGAAAGGGGGGGGCGGGGGGTCATGCTGCGGGATAGCCGATGGAGACTGTCTTGTTCTCTCTCTCCCTCGTTCTCAACATGTTTCTCTCTCTCCGTGTTTCTGTTTCTCTCTTTACCTCTCTCTCTCCCCCACTCTCTATCTTTCTCTGTCTCCCCCTGTTTCTCTCACTACCACTCTCTCCCTGTTTCTTTCACTCTCTACCTACCTCTCTCCCACTGTAGTGACATCAAAGATCAGTTTGTGGGCCCATGTGGAGCATGCCGTCAAGTTCTAATGGAGGTTGTACCCATTTTCACACAGACAGAGAGAATAATACATTTTCACCAGCTCATCTTGGGAAGAATTGATTCTTTGGGATGTATAATTTGCATATTCTTTATATTTTGATTCCACAAACTAACATTTTGTTATACATTTCAAATGGTCTATTACAGTAATATAATGTCAGACGGTTGAAAATAAACCACCTTCTTACTTTCAATCTCTATATCCTGTCACTTCTGGATTCTGACAGTAGCGTGTCTGTTTTGGTTTTCAATAAACGAGTTTTAAAATGTTACACAGACAGTGCCAAAACATTCTAGATCAGGTATATAACACAACATACTAGAATGTTACCCTACTAGAATAAGAAAAAATAAAACCACAAATATGTCACGAGGTAAAAGTAGGCGGTTATCAAACGTGCTTCCGGAAACATGGAGGCTGTCGTGAGTGATGTTGTGGCTCCTGAAGATCTTCTGGTAAGATTTGACAGGTTCACGTCTCTTACGGCGACATATCTTACACCGAATGATAATGTGAAGTTACGATACATCTATTTATACGCTCCAGCTGCCGCAATTGGTGGTACAAACATATGTGTCATACACTTCGTGGCTGATATTAGCTAATGACATTTGCGTTACGTCAGCCCAATATGGTAAGGACGGTAGCCTATAATCAAAGTCCTTATAGGCTATATGTCTGCTACAGTAGCCTGCACTACTACACACTAGTGTATCGGTGTGCTAATAATATGCCGTATACAGTAGTAGTCTTGGCTGGTTATAGTATACGCGAGTTACGGTGAAAAAGGTGAGGCTATAAAATGTATGTTGACATTGATGTGCCGTAATTAAAAATACTATGCCATATTTTTATTTTATTATGTCAATGGATATTTCCATGGCCTACCCTAAAATATTCTGGCTCCAGTCCCATTTGAGCTGGCCAGTTAAAGCAGCATCTGTGATTTGTTTGGCAAAAAGACTATTGTTCTATGCCCCCCCCCCCTAGTTTAAAGGTACGGTACACTCTTCAATTTCGTTATAGCGACCCATGACCCCAAACTTAATGTTTGTATTGAAACACAATTGCAGTTTTATAACGATTAGCTAATTTTGTTAAATATAACGTGTCTGTGTAGTTTAATGACTGCTAATAATTAAGCAAAATCTATAAAGGCTGATTTATAATCATTCCAACTGGGTTTCATGCCAACATTTTGCCAAATAGCCCATTTTAGTGAGTTAATTGTGAAAATCTTTTGGCTCATTTGTGTGTGTATGTTTACTAATTTGACGTTCTCTTGCTTGTCAGAAATTTGAGAAAAAATACAATGCAGAGGTGGCTAAGGGGATAGTTTCTAAAGAAACTAAGTTTGAATATGCTTGGTGTCTAATCAGAAGCAAGTACACAGATGACATCAAGAAAGGAATTGCACTTTTGGAGGGTGAGTTTGTCTATTATAAATAAAGATTATTATTATTAAAATCGGATTATAAAATCCATGGCCAAATTATTTCTGAATCATTGCCAGTGTCTTCTATTAATGTTATTACAAGGCCCGGTGATAATGGTCCAACTGTTGCAAAGAGATCTGTGTTTAGGTTATTAACCATATCACTCAATCCTTGTTTATAGAGCTGGTTCATAAAGGAACAAAGGACGATTCCCGGGACTATTTGTTTTACCTGTCCGTGGCCAACTACAGACTCAAGGTGACGTATTTTTTTCCTTCTTCTGAGAGAGCCGGCATATTCACAGTGTGAAGGCCCCGATATACTTTCTTCTGTGCAACGCCAGACAAGCGGCTGAGTCATGAATGGAGTTAACATACTTGCCAGCGTACATTGCGTGTGCTTGGAGGATTTAAAATATATCCAGTAGAGGGCAGATCAGGGCCGAATCATCCCTGCCCAAAACCGGAATATTGTCCTGGACTACCTCCAAATGTCCAAAACAGCAGCATGCAGACATCCAATAGATGTTGGTAATTACGGACTAGCTCTACTAACTTCTCGTTGAAACTTCCCGCCATTGTTGTTCCTTGTTCAGAGACTGCTGTTGATCTGTCTGTCCAATCCTGATACACTGCCCCCTACGTTCAGGTGTTGTATTGCATCATACGTGACGCATAATATTAATTTTTGAGGCTGCACACAAACTAATGCAGGATACGTGCCCAATGTGAGTGGTAGCCATCTTATGTCCGCGTAGTTAAAAGCAAGTATATCGCCGGTGTAAAGGCGTAACGACAAATGCAACAAAAGCTGAATTATCCTTTTCTCTCCCCATTTCTGTCGCTCCCTCTAATTCCCTCCTCCTCTCTCACCCTAATACACTCCCCACTCCCAACCCCCTCCATATCCCCCTTCTCCATTCTGTCTTATCCAGGAGTACGAGAAAGCTCTGAAATACATCCGGACGCTCCTCAAGAACGAGCCTGGGAACAAGCAAGCCCTGGATTTGGAAAAGCTAATAGTCAAGGCTCTGAAGAAGGGTAATTCAAAAAGCACATTTTCTATAAACCTTGTGGTGTCTGAATCGGGTAGATCGCCACCTACTGCTACTTTTGTTGACCTGTAATAGTTGGTGTTGTTAGTAGACGTCGATTGGGTTAGTTAGTTAGTCTGGTTAAAATGACAACGTGGCCGACCTCTGAAGTTCATCTCTTGTCATCCTGTAGATGGCTTGGTTGGCATGGCGATCGTCGGGGGGATTGGTCTGGGCGTGGCTGGGCTGGCGGGCCTCATTGGATTGGCTGTGGCAAAGGGAGCCAAATCGTAACTGCCACATCGGAGGGCCTTGGTCGCAATGGCATTAATCTCTCCCAAGATGGCCGCTGACAACGCTTTTTGTAACGCGTAAAAAACTCTATGTAGACTAACGGGGCAGTTTTCTCAAGTAGCCACAGGTAAACTAACCAGTGTAAATACAAATAAGTGAGGTATTACTGTCACATGATGGATATAATTGTAGTATTCACCAAATGCATGAACCCATGAAGTCCGCATTTGAACAGGTGGTTTTTGTAAGTGGAGGAAAGAAAAATATTTAAAAGTGCAATTGTTTCATTGATATATACATTGTAGCAGGTGTTATTGGTGTGGACAGTAAAGCCAAATGTCAGGTGAAGATATAGATAGAATTTGTTTGAGGCATTTGCTACTTATAGGACACAGCCTTGATAAAACATGGATTGCATTTTGCCCCAAAAATGTTAAATTTTTTATTTATGGTTTGAGTGAAAAAATACATTAATCATTTATAAACTTTGGACATAAGTTTTCATTTATTTATATTTAACATCTTGAAATTTACCTCATGTCATGATTGATGTTCATGATTGATGAATGATTTTTCAGATTCCGTAAATAAAATTACCGAAATGTTACTAATTATTAAACAGAGCAGGGTGCTTATTCCATTGTCTTATGGTCCGATAAATGTATGAAAGTATTTTAATTAAGAACTGAATGAATTGATCGGCCAAAGTACAGTTCCCGTGTTCAAACAACTAGACTATTGTTATTTTCCCGCCCTTAAATCATATTCTCTATGGAGATGACCTCACATAGGTGTGACAATAGTAATATTAACTATGTTTTCCTAATGGCTCTTAAAACTGTGTTAAATTTCACAATGTTACTGGCCTATAGTTCAGTTGGTGTAGAACACCTTCAGTGATTCAAGGTGTATCCAGTTCCTGACGGGAAAGTTTTACAACAGGACACTTTATGGGGGATATCTGTCGTGTGTTATTATCGTTCTCTTTCAGTGTTACTTATTAACCTCAATCTGACGGGGCATAAACCTACATGGGGCATAGGGTTGAAGACAAATGTCCTCTTTCGTTTGAACACTGTGATGAATTGGACTATACCAAGAAGAATGATTAGCTTGCTAACTGTTTGTTTTCTGGCTGGCATTCTCTACCCACCCCTAGAGGTTTGGGCTGACCTAATAGACACATACAATTATATAGTTCCGTTCCCAACAAATCTTATACAAAACAAATGTATATTGTTTGTTATAGTTAGTATAGTTATAGTTTTGTTGAGAAAACATCTTATAAGGTTGAATATTCACAGGCTAAATAAATAATTGTACGACAAAAGTATTATAGTATAAATATATGTATATTTAAAATATCTTGAATTTGTAGTTATTAACCGTTTTTACTACCTGGTCTTTTCTCATTGGTGGGCTAACTTGCAAAGTTATACCCCAATATCGCCATTGTCCCAAGTTGCAAGTTAGGTATTACCCTTATTATTGCACTTTGCCTTGTCGGGTGACGCAGAACTCAAGATTATTAGGTGTGAAGCAGACAAACAAAATGTGGGATGGACTGGGAGAAAGCCCCCCCCCAATAATCTAGCCTACTAGCAGACATCCCAAGTCAGCATCACAAAGTAATTATAGATAGGATTGCGGGGGGGGTTCCTGTTACGCTCTTATGCATTAAGCACTTTATTAAACAGGCCATTAGGAACGTTGTTTGATGATTGAATGAAACATTGACATGGTCATGATGACAAGATGTTGTAACTATTCTAATATAATATTGGTTGCTTACAATTGCTGGTATGTGACTTGTCCAACTATTGACACATGTTCTTGTAAGTGCCTAAATGTAAATGGTTGCATTAAGCCAGTGTATTGTAAGCCTGCATGTTATGGCGTCCATATTCAAAAGAAAATGTGAGAAATAAGTATTTCAATGTGAGATGGAGTGAAAAACAGGTTAAAACCACCATCTTGATTAGGCTACTCGGTTTCAGTTGTATACTGATATACGCATTTATATTTAAATGTATGCACTATACCTTAATATCTTGAAAATGCAAATATTAATTATGAGTTAAGTTAACAAACTGTATAGCCTACTAGATACTTCTCCCGACTTAAACTGAATAATTGACAGAACTTGGTAAACTTCTAATGAAAGGTATGGCAACAGCCACACTGTCTGGTGTTGACCATTGGACTCTTGTCAACCGATAAACACCTGTTCAGTTTCAGGGGTGTAAAATGCTAAATAAGATAATCTATATCTGAGGGGGTGGAGAGATGGAAAACAGGTGATGTAAATCATTTAACTAAACATATCCCATGAGCACACTGAACCTTGCTGACATAGAAAGCTGCTGTGACATGTAAGCTACATTCTTTCATTATAGATTTTGGATAGATAATATAAATTTCACAGATTTGTCATTTGCACAAATAAAACCCGCTGGATATAGCCAGGAGGATATAGGCTACTTTACACTGAGAAGACATGGACCCTATTGTGGAGGTAGTGGCTTTGCTGTTAGCATTCGTGGGGTGGGTTATGGTGGGGATAGCCTTGCCCAACCGCTACTGGAAGGTGTCCACTGTGGATGGCAGTGTCATAACGACCTCCACCATCTATGAAAACCTATGGATGTCCTGCGCCTCCGACTCGACCGGCATACACAACTGTCGAGAGTTCCCATCTCTGCTTGCCTTAAACGGTATGCTGGTTCTGAATAATGGGCCTACTGAATACTTTAATAAATTAATTGGTTTTGTTCTGGTTGTATGAAAAAAAAAATTTTAATAGTAAAACAGCCTGATTATTATAACAAATAGAATATAATAAACACTGCTTGAGTCACATTAACAAATTCCTGTTTTTGTAAGGCCACATGATTGTGAAAATAAAATATTTTTTTAAACTTTATTTTATGTAATTGTCAGGGCACTTTTCTAATTATCCACAGCTAAACCACTAACTAAAATACAAATAGTCTAAGATGTGTTATTGTCTCCTTGTAAGGCAACAGCCATCCATGTAATATTCAAATTTCAATAGAAATTTAAAATGTGCAAATCTTTTTATTATTTTATATAATTGAAAATAAGATTATAGTCGCTGACTTTAATAAGCTGATTTTTCTTTTATTGTGCAGGGTACATCCAGGCTTCGCGTGCCTTGATGATTTCATCTATAGTGTTTGGGACCTTCGGACTTCTGGCAGGCCTCATTGGGGTTCAGTGCTCAAAAGCCGGGGGAGAGAATTATGTTCTCAAGGGGCGAATTGCAGGAACCGCTGGAGTCATGTTTATTCTTCAAGGTGAGCCTTTATTTCGTAGATGCTTATTTGAAAAACTCCTTTGTGTTTAAAGCATTAGATGCATTTACCCAAAGCAACTACTAACAATACCCTATATTTGTCAAAGGATGAATAGGTCAGTTTTACTGTATTATTAAATAGTGTAACCTCACCCCAGCTCTGAGATTGACTACACCCATTGCACACATTTTGAAAAATGCTAAAAAGTAGTCATGGAGCTGAGTGAGGGGAGGGGCTGAGAGGGGAACCACATTACCATCAATAATGTTACATCCGATGATGCATGAGTGGACGAAAAGTACAGTAGGAAACCATCCATGACCTGTGGCGATTTTGAACGCATATGACGGGTAGAGCTTTTTTTTAAAGACCATAAAATGCTAAATTAGAATTTTGTCAATATTAACACGATGTGATTGATGTGTCTCAGTTCAGTCCTATTACTTAGTTTACAGCTCAAAATATTAAATTTTAGTGTGCAGTTATACTCTTTAATATGATTTTTGAAATGAACAGTTTCGTAATTTACTGTTCCTCTGTGTACCTAAAGGCCTCTGCACAATGGTCTCTGTGTCGTGGTACGCCTTCAACATCACTCAGACCTTCTTTGACCCGTTCTATCCTGGGACAAAGTAAGTTAGAATTTAGTTAGCGGCATGTTTAGAGGCCTGAGAAAGCCGTTTGACTGCGACTTGACTGCCCCCTGCTGGATATTTCAGGTTTGAAATAGGAGAGGGACTCTACATTGGCTGGTGCTCCGCCGTCCTGGCCATCGCTGGGGGGTCGTGTTTGACTTGCTCCTGCAAACTGAACACAGAGGAGAAATAGTGAGCTTCTAGTACTACTTTATGTTGTTCCTTGTCCTTCTGTCTCTTCTGTTTATGGTTAATTGTCACAAGTGCTGTAGGCTTACTTGTACTAGTGGTAGGCTGTAGGCCTACATTTACATTTGCCGTGTAGCATATAAAGGTGTCTGCTAAATGTATAAAGTTTATACATTATTTTATCATAGCAGAAGAGGCCACTGTAAGCAAACAACATTATGTTAGAATACATACAGGAGCATATCATCAAGGCTATAAGCTATATATTAATATATTCACTCCTCATATGGACAGTATTGGTTGTCTTATGCTGTTGCATACATTTCCCCTTATATTATCTTATCTTATCTTGCTATGTCTGCTCAGCTGTTTAACAACATATATATATGTTTCACATGTAGGCTACTATAGTTGTTTGTTGTGACGTGTGTGTATTCTCACCTATTGCAACAGCCCCCTGCCGTACCAGTCCAGGGGAACTGTGTACTCCGGACCCGCGCCATCAAGGAGCGGAGCCACCAGTACATACGGACGAAATGCCTACGTTTGATAGGAATGGAAACGGATGTTTGTGAGCCACCGTCTCTTCACTAACGCCAATCAAAATTTCAACAACAACACGTGGTTATAGGCTAGGCCTACACTGTGTAGGCGTCAATTTTCCCAGATGGCATTTGTGTACATATATTCGCATAGTGCAGCTTTGATGGACACCCTTGGTCCATATTAGAGGTGGTTCAGGCCTGGGACATGATGAAACAACTGAAGAAGGTATCATTGCACCAAGTATGATAAAGTCAATAGCTGATTCTGCGCTAATAATCACATTGCTTGTGCCTTCATTTCCTCAAAACAATAACACACTATTATTATTGTTATTATTATGCTGGACATTGTAGCCTATAGCCTAAATACATACTGCAGTTAAATTTACTGTAAATAATAGCTAAATCAATCTTGTTTTCAAAGCAAATGAAAGGGTACTGTCAAGGATGATTGTCTGCAAGTAACATTTGCAAGTTATTTGCTATTGCACTGTTGTGTACAGTTTTATAATACTTTTTTTAAGGGTGGGGAATGTTCATCAATTGTCAATTTTTTTTTTACATTTGAGTTTTTTTTTTTTTTTACTACAATTCCCCACAATAAACAAATGGTGTCATAAATAAATCGTACTCTTAATTGAACATTCATGAGAAATATGAATCTCCACCATTCAATCACATGGGCGTGCCACATATTTGCGAACGATGTTCCCTCCAATGAGAGCGCCCCACGTTGTGAAGGAAACGCGGATGTGTACTGTTGGGAGTGGACGAACCGGAGAAATGTAGGGCAGAGCAGGGGGCTGCACACAACTGTGAAGTTTGGTTTCGTAAGCATACAGACATAATCTGATGGATTTATTCAATATCATGTTACGTATAGGTTTGTTGTAAGAATATATTCATTATTTTGGCGTGCTGTGCATCGATACCCGATTATAATCATTAATTTTGTAACGTTGACCGTATAGAATTTGTCGGAACGCAACATTGCTCCATATGTTGACACGGAATTCTTCAAGACTGGGACCGTAAATATACCGTCATAGCAGTATCTACATTTCAGAGGTTTGGCTGGATACATGGCGATGAGTTAACGACAAGTATCACCGTCCCAATGACACTACGCGACATTTCGAGGACAGTAGCGGACAGGTGTAAATAGGTATCAGGTATAAATGATTATGGAAATGGAAGCCAGTCAGCGAAACGGTCTGAGCGGTGTCCTCTTCTGCCTGTCACTGCTATGTGTCATCCTAGACCTCCAGTTGGACGGTAAGACCGGCTACAATTATGCACCTTATTCGACGAGATTCAATGCAACGCAAACACGCCACATACTTGAACCAATAAGCATGTATACACTTGTCATTATTTGGTGTTAATTTAACTTTAATTTAACTGCCTATCCTCCCCGGAGCGCAAACGCAAATAGAAAGTAATCACCGCTCAGCCAAAGAGTCTCATGTGAATGCGCCTTGTATGATATACAAATAGCTAAATGGCTGCGAGCTGAGCTCCCAAATAAATACATTACCATATATATATATATATATATAAATCTTTTTTTAAATGACTATCTCATATAAACAACAAAATATACCTTTCCACAGAAGAAGTACCTCCACTGACCTACATAACTTGCTATTTTGTAGCCCACTCGTTGGCGGTATTGTATTTCTTGCAAAACCACGTCCAGTATTGTGTTACAGGGGTCTTGGGGGCGACGCACGTGGAGATTGAGCAGCACTTGGAGATGGGTCGCAAGCTTCTGGCTGCTGGTCAGCTGGCAGAAGCCCTTTCTCACTATCACTCTGCTGTGGGTAAGGTCTCTCTCTCTCTCTCTCTCTCTCTCTCAAGCTAACTTGAATATATATATATATATATATATTCAAGTTAGCTTTATTAGCATGACAGTTATTACAACAGTATTGCCAAAGCTAGAGGGCAGGTAGCACTCGATAAGAACAACAATATACAAACAATAGGACAAATAGTCCCACAGTAATAACACTTGTGGTGATAACAATAAGAATGATAACAGTTGATATCAAAAGGACACATTCATAGCAATAATAATAGTAGTAATAATAATAATTAACAACAAAAATTGTATATATATAAAATAGACACATTTAAAATTAAAGAGCATGCATATATATATATATATATATATATATATGTATGTATATGTATATGTATGTATATGTATATGTATATATGTATACGTATATATATATACATATATGTATATGTATATGTATATATGTATACGTATATGTATATG
>JAODUE010017725.1:0-24974 GCA_027564755.1 Amblyopsis hoosieri
TCTCTCTCTCTCTCTCTCTCTCTCTCTCTCTCTCTCTCTCTCTCTCTCTCTCT
Organism: Amblyopsis hoosieri; assembly: GCA_027564755.1. Taxonomy (NCBI): domain Eukaryota; kingdom Metazoa; phylum Chordata; class Actinopteri; order Percopsiformes; family Amblyopsidae; genus Amblyopsis; species Amblyopsis hoosieri. The sequence continues at coordinate 54 of JAODUE010017725.1, forward strand.
GTCTCTCTCTCTCTCTCTCTCTCTGTGTGTGTGTTCTACAGTATAGAGCGTGAGTAATGTCATATGTCTTATTTTATATGTTCTTCACAGAAAATGTGCAATGGCTAAGGCATCTGATGCTGAAATATATCTAAATCACATCATTTGTCTTTTGGTAAAGAGGTGCCACAGGTAATCATGACATCCCTATATTATATACAAGTCAGACACAAACTAGCCAACTGTGTAGCCAACTATTCTCTTTGGGATTTTAAGTTCAATATGTTCGGTGAAAGATCAGAAGTTGCTTTTACGATTTGCTTCACTTTGCATATTTAGTCTGAACTCTTAAATGTGTGGTAAGCGATTCTATACCCAGGGTCGGACTGGCCATCGGGAGAGTGTGGTTTATGAACGGCTGGTCATAGTTTCGGTTGCTATTGGCCGCTGAACTACTGCATGCAAAAAAAAAAAGAAATCACAGTCCTAAATAAGTAAATATAATAGGCCAAATGTACTTGGCCGCGTTCGCTTTGAGCATGGCCTGAATAGGCTACCATATAACCTTTTTAGTGGAGCGATCCGAAATTCAAAAAGGGGGAGGTTCCGAAAACCTAAATATTGCAAGTTGGTCTGATTTACAGAGCGCAATCGATCAATAGTTGCTTGTCTTCCGGGTTCGTTCGCCTTGTGAGGGAGAAAGCAACCTACAACTACGAGAAGTCAGGTACAAGCAGCAACATTTTTTAGAAAAATCAAACATAGCCTATTGTTTTAATTAATCTTAAGTCTACCATACAGTATAGGCTACAATTGGTAATAGCTTAGCTAACTAACTAGGATTCGGTTCTTGACATTGGCGGTTTTATACTTTTATTGATGCTGAAGCACACCCAAATTGAAAAACAAATATTTTCTTGCATCACCTGGTTTCTGAATTTCTTTTCATTTACATGAATAAAGGCATTTCTACCATAAGTTGATATAGAAATTATGTGTTTGAGGCAAAAAATGTCCACAGATCCTCACTGAATGTGCTAACGCCCCATCTTCAAATGAAACCTTGGCTACATGAATGCAAATACAGACAAAGACATACAGTATGTAGCCTGTTCATTGTTATACTTGTACAGTGCATTTGTGATTTAAAAGTCTCTGTGTGTATGTCATTTTCCCCTAAAGGTCTGGTACCATCTCTGGTAGCATCTCCCCTGGTTTTTAATGTGGCTACTGATTGTAGCCTAAATTTATATTCAAAAAATAAAAACAAATAAAAAGCCAAAAGAAAGGGGCATACTGTATCTTTCATATATCTACAAAATTAAATAGTACAACAGCATCATAGTTTATTATAGTGGATGGTGTTTTTGTATGTAGCAACAAGGCCTAGATGGTTCCGGGCCGGTCTGGACTTCAAAGTCCCAGGCCGTTTCTCAGTCCCAGTCCGACCCTGTCTATACCAACTTTTGCCAAATTCAGCAAATATCTCTTCACGGTCCACTATCTGCCTATGTGAGATATTGTCTGCTACTGATTATATTTACCCTCTGTGGGAGTTAGTGTTGAATTAGTGGGCGTATCTGTCTCTGGATCTCTGGAATGTGACGTTAGCAGACTGATGACTCAAGTCTACAGGTCTGCCATTATAAACAAATAGACATATTAAAATATAGACAAATTGGTGACAACTTAAAACTGCCATTCTCTAATGTCGCCATACTCACATACACACACGCTTAGGATCTCTTTCTTTCAGTGTTCCTTCTGGAATTAAATGTGGTCTCAGTCAGTCTTCCTGTAAACTATTTGGCACAGTCATACCGAGCTGCTGCATGATGAAATAGCTTATTTAACTGAGCAATAAAACCAAGACTGAAAATCTGGATCATTAAGTGTTTAGCCAGCGATGGTACACAAACTAAACCGCATACGATTTAATAGTTTGTTGTGTCAGCAATAACATTCTGTCTCTTCAGTTCTGTATTTTTGTAGAAATATGTGCCCATCTGTACAATACTTTGTGTTTGGAGTTGGTTTCCTACAGAAATTATTTTTTCATTAAATTAGCATTTTAAGTTACAGTACTTTTAGATAGTATAACTTACAAACTTACATAACTTATATTGCTGTATAACTTCAAAATACAGCAATATATGTAAACAGCACAAGGATGAATCAAACGTATAGTTTCAAGAGAAAAGCTGGCATACTCATTGACATTTTTACAGCCAAGTCTATAGGAGTAGCGGCGGCCTTCCGCATGCCTAATTTTTGCAAAAACAAATCACGATGTTGGCAATAAGTTTAGCAATATCATTAAGGACAGTAGCCACACGTCCAGTATTAACACAAGCTACTCCTGCCATCGGGACAATGCTACAGGAGAATGAAGCAAGGAGTCCAAGACACACACACAGGCCATCAGGCTTGTGAATGACACACAGCCACTGCCCCTTCCCCCAACACTGCAGTCTGCCCAATGTTCTTAAGAGGTATAATGACTCACTCTACCCTACACACGTGCGTGTGCGCACACACATACACACACACACACAGGACCTCTTCATGAATCACCACTGACAACCTACCTTTGCAGATTTTACACAGACTTGTCTTGAACACATATTCACAACGATGTATTGTTGCATACATATAGAATATATTTGTATGTCTTGCACTTTTATTGTGTATTTAAAGATGGAGTCATCAATTGTAAGCAAATTACACTTTTTGTCAAATCCAGCTGATACTCATGGTCTACTTGCTAATCAGTTCTGTTTATACTGGCTCTGTAAATTGTTGCTATGAACAAAGTTGTGCAGACCGCACCACACAACACTATCCTAGCCTTGGTCATATGTTTTCCAAATCATTACCATTTCCAATGTGTAGGGCGGAGCTTCTGAGTATTGAGGGAGTACATACACATACTGTACACCTTGAAGGGAAAGTTGTTTCTGTTTTGATCTATTTCCAGAATGACTGACTCCACCTCTAATTGATGTATGCTGTTGCTGGGAGAATTCGCTGACTCATTTCAGTGTAGCGTGACAGATTGTTCACAGATGACAATAAAGACTGAATTAACTTACATTTTTGATGGATAAATAGTGTTGAAGAAAGAGACAGGAAGAGAGCTGCACAGATTTACACAAAGTGTTGTTTCCTGTGTGTGTGTGCATGAGAGGCTTGGCGGAGGCATGCGGTAGCTGGGAGAATACGCACCATCGGCCATGAGCTCCTGCATTGACTGTGCCATTAGCCTTACTGTGTGCTTTCTGGAGTAATCTATGTGCCTTTAGCTTCAGTGCTTGCTGAACCAGAAGTTCACAACTACCAAAAGTGCACCCAAAAAAGTGCACCCAAATCATGCAGTGGATCTTTTCTGTTGTTCTTACCAACTAAAGGTTTACATAGAAGTAATGGCATGAGTGGCTCGACATGTTCCACCATCAACATGCTGTGGTCACATTAACAACATATATACAATGGTGACTTGTTAGATTTGACGTTACAATACGTTTACAACACAAATATATTTGAAGATCAGTTGTGTGTGGTTTAATTCATTAAACTGAACTACTAGCAAGCCAAGATTTATCCTTTCAGGATGTTGTGTCGCACCCAAGTTTCAGCTGACTATGGTCACAAATGAACAGTTTGGGCAGGTTGAATGAACTAATGAAAAGCGTGGATGCTACTCTAGCTAGGTGCCTGATGTGCTACATGGCTAATTGTTGTAATGCAGCAATGCTTGGGCCTTCAATGAACGCTGTCCCAGTTTCAGATTTGAGATTTTATAGCGCAGTCTAGATGCAATATACTTTTTGTTTACATCAACCATGACCAGAACCCTAGTTGGATAAGAAACACATAGGCTCAGGTGTATTCAAGTGGCATATAAAAGTCTGGACTATTTGGAGACTTACTATTCAGGCTGTGCAGGAGCTTGTGTGAGCAACAACGACAAAAGTTATAGAGGAGGGGGAAATGTGTGTGGTTATGATATGAATCATCAACACGTAGTGTCCGTCTGAGTGTTAAGGTCAGATTCAAGAGACAACATTGCATTTCCATTTACGACAATATGCTTAACACACAACATTATCAAAAGTCCCTGCTGGTCAAATGCCGCGTGGACTGACAGGAGAGAGTTAAACACAGGCAACGTAGCGATAACTAGATGGAAAGCTGACGCTGCTCCTTCAGGGATCCGTGCACTTTGCTCTCTCAAAAACGAGGGAGAGCTTCAGAAGAGGTTATTTATTTTTCATCTGCAGAAAGGAACTGAAAGAGCAGCACCCCGGTGGAATGATGTACTCTCCTGGGGCTTCTGTCACTTCTTGTCTTCACCCTCCTGCTCACTTTCCATCTCCCGCCTTTCTGATCTGCACCAGAGAGCTGCCACTGTCTCCCTCGGAGATAGGACGCGAGAGGAGAGGAGGGGAAGACTAAAGGAGAAGGAAAAAACCCAGCGCGTCACATATCCTAGATGCCAACTTCTGCCTGCCTTACAGTTGGAATCTGTTCATTGGCTGGCCTCGCCTGGCATGGCTGAGCTCCACCGCTGGGCACTGAGTTTCCAGGCTCGCCTGTCTCGCTGTGTGAGAAGAAGCTTGGCCCGTCTTATCCAGCCCTGCTCATTAAGCACTACAAAGTCATTAGGAAAAAGGCTCTCGTCCTCTCTCACTCCCTCCTGTACCCTCCTGTGTTTTCCTTTCATCCTTGCAACGCCTCTGTTCGGGTGAGGACGATTCAGCTGACACCTTTACTCCGCCGAGGACCAGAGTGAGTTATTGGTGAGGGCAAAAAACTAAGGCTATATAAGCCGCCTCTCTCTGTGGCCTGCTCCGGGCATTGTGTTGTCGCCGTGGGAGCTCGCGGAACCCTGCCTCTCCACTCCCGATATTTCTTAATGAGCCGAGGTGTCAACTGCGTTCTTATTTGCGGGTCATTTGGGAAGTTCTCGGCGCACAAAGAAAAGTCAACGTGCTAAAAATAAGACAAGGTACGCAACAGAGCCCCCTCCCCTCCTGCTACCAGGCTAGATGAGTTGATCCCTCCCCTAGGTAGTAGGAACGAGGGAAGGGATCAACTCATCTAGCCTGGTAGCGGGGGTGCATAATTAAGATGGCATGGTGCTCCTTAACATTGAAGAAATGCCTCAGTAGCAAGTCTCACCTAGAATACAATGATAAAGTGGCACCCCGGGTGTTAGCGTTATACCCTGGGGTTAAACGTATGTCCTCAATTGCATTATAGTGCTCCCAGAACCCAGAATATATGCCCCACATATATTCTATACTTTTATACTATTTATAGGAAGCTGTGCATGTTGTATCTGCAGCGGGTGGAAGCGAGAGAGGAAGAGAGAGAGAGACAGAGCGTTCATGTGTGGGAGGGGCAAGCAGGCTCTGATTCAATCCAAAACAAGCAAAAGGTTTTGTATGAAAACAAATTGAGGGAAGATCTTGTGGATGCTATAGAGAGATATGCCGAGAGTGAGCGATAAGGACTCTAATAGTTGAGCCACTGCTAGTGTAGAGTAGGGGTTGTGTAGCGACACACAGCCTTCATTATTCCTCAAATGGAAACAAGCCAAGTCTCTGCTAATCTCCCTCACAGCAGTAACCAGAAAATAGGCTCTGCACTCCCTTCATCGCGAAGATGTGGGCTAACAATGGACATTCAAATTGGTGCCCTTCGTACAATGGCCTCCTTATTTTCGTTACTCTCTGGTCCTCTCGACTGTCCCTCCTTCTGCTTTCCTCCTCCCGCCCCCCACCCCCTAACTTCATTGATGGGATAAGAGGAATGCTGAGAATGCAGGGCTCAGGAGAAACGGGCATCAATTAGGCTGTAGAGTGCACTTTATCATTGCTCTCTCTCCTGCCAAATTACATTACACAATAAATAGAAATAAATAAATAAAGCAACTTCAATGGGAAAGCAATGAACAGAGCAGCCCCTTATGGGGTCTGTAGTTCAATGTGTTCTCTGCGACAGTACACAGCATCATGATTTCATCATCATAGAGAAATATTGCAGTTGAAGGCAGGGTCAGTCATTATCGAGAAAGCTTGCTAACTTTAAAGTTAAATTCCAAACAATATTCCTCGCATCGTCTGAAGCGCATCTACACACACCGAAACGCACTGTGAAGCAAATACGGCTTTGTTGATTTGAGCGGTGTTCGCCACTTTGTGAATGTTCCTATTCCTATTTACTGAAATCAGTCAGTTTACAGTTTAGGTTATTTTAGTCTATGTTGATACTGTAGGTTTCTGCATACGTGTGTACTGAAACTAAACCACTGCTGCTTTACTGTATGCAAAACATTACCACTGTTCACCATATCAAATCTAAACTGAGAGACTTTCATGAATGGATAGGATGAATCATTGGTTTATTACTTCAGTGATCAATAATACAAATATATTTAGAAAAAGTCAGAGGTGGTCTCTGAGACTTAATTTCCAATTAGATTTCTGTATTAACCCTATCCTCTTTAAAAGCCACAGTACCATAAATATTCAGACTATTAACCTCACCATATATGAATTAACCACGTGATAATATTGACCGCAGGGCTGCATAAAGTTAACAAAATCAATGCATAAACTGCGGTCAACAGTCAGGATAAAATTACACCACTTCCTTCGACATAAATGCATCAATGATTTTAGAAGTGAGACAAAACTTAACATGTAATGCATTTTGTAACACATCCCTGCAAAAAGCCTCAAATTATTGGTACAAATAAATACATTTGTAATCTCAGTTATAGCACTAATAGTCATATTATAATGCTTTTAGGCTTTTTTAGATTTTTTAGATGATGAATAATAATAGAATGTATGCATGGATGAAGAAATAAATAGCTAAAAGCAGGTCACATGTTAAAGGTCTCTTTATTGTAATGTTCTACTTGTCTTGCCTTTTTAATTACTTTAATTCCCTAAAGAATGTGTTATTTGTTATTCAAGTCAGATCTGGGCTGGGCTAGTTACATTGCCAAAAATGATTTAAAAACAACAACATTGTCACGTTATTTTCTTTGCAATTGCAAAAAAATGTAAATTTTTTAAAGATTCACATGGGAAGAAACATATATGGAAGATATATGGAAGAAATGTATGGTAAGCTTATTCATATATCATGATGTCCATTATAAATGATGGGCAAAAAGCTATACTTTAAAACTACTACTACTGACTATTATTTGCAAAATGATCTCATTGTAATTCTAAAATGAAATTGCAATATGCTGTATTACAAATGGAAATCAGGTGCTTGGTCGTGGTGATAATTTGACACAATCAAATGCATGAACGTCAACCCATCATAACAGATATAGCAAAAGGGTTAACAGCTCAAGCAATAGCCAGCTGCTAGCTTCAAAACAACATTGTAACCATATTTGAAATGCAGTCTATGATCCGAGCTTCTGTATGTCAGAAAATAGGTTACATTTTGCCCCATGTTCATTATGGTTCCAAATGCCTATTCAGTAAATTAGCATTGGTTATCTGATCCTGTATGATTAGGCCTAATAATAAACCTAATCCAACGTGTTGTATTTTCATATCATATATCATGCATTTTAATTACTGAATGAATTCACTTTTATCCTGTATTTGGTCAGCGTGTTCTCACAACAAACACATTGGGCTTGAGCTGGAATGGGCTGGGAACCCACTTTTTCTGACAATCTAGGTACAGTAGTTTGGTTTGCACATAAGTTAATATTGTTTGAGGGAAACAAACTGAGTTCAGTGGAACAGAACCAAACAGCATGCACAATGCCCCTTAAAGTTGCCTACCCTCGTGGATAGTTCTCTGTTTATGTCAACAGTATCCATGTGTCGCTTTAAACTCTCTTTAAACTGACTAATAAAGTCATTTGGCCAACGAGCAGCTGACAAATATTTTAACACATGGCATATAACTTTCACTTTGACTATAAGGATTAGTGACACAGCAGATGCCTTCCAACAGTGTACCAGATGCCATATTTATTATGGCATGTTTTTGTGTTGTAAAGAATTCCAAAATCACTTATTTCCTTTGCAGCAGCCAAAAAAGAGAAAGTGAAATGGACACTGGGTTTTACTGGATAGCTGTTAAATGAATTACAATAAATGGCTGATTCAGCATTTTACATTGGATTTATCTAAAATACAAATGAGGGCTTGTTTGTGTTTATGCCATAAGGGCATAGTATATAATAGAGGGTATATCATCCCCAACATTTGCTTGTAAATAATGATAGTAAGAATCATGCAAGATGCAAATGCTGTTTTACAGATGTAACTCAGTTTTGCAAATCAATCTAATTGTACAAATCAAACGTGTTGTCTTAGCGACTGTATGCAGTAACCAATCATGAACAATCTGACGTTACAATAATAATAATAATAATGTTGGGCATTGCACCTGGAATGGTGTTCCTCCTCCCCTTTCTACTTCGCCGGTGTACTAATCCCAAACCGCAGCTGTCCATCCATACAGCCAGAGCACGCCAGCTACACACTGGACCTCCATTCTCAATCACTCACATTCAATCAGTGCACCTGTTGTGTTGCAGGGTGTACTGTAGTGTCTGCTCTGTTAGCGTGATGCTGTTTGTCATGGTACAATGTACCACAGTGTGCTGTGTAGTGTTCTTAGTTGTCCATCTGCACCTGTACACTTCAGTCACATTTACATGTAAATGTGACTGATTTGTTTGGTCGAAATGTTCCCTTCTCATTGCCGGTAAACTACCAAATAGCCTTGTGAGACCATCATGTGATCATGTTTATAAGCTCCAATTTCAATTTGCCACAACAACCAGTCTGGAACCCCTCAATTTAAAAGTGTTTGTCATAAAGGTGGTGCTAATTCATTTAAATCAAACGTCCTTGCATCCAATTGGACTATATCACCCAATCAGTATGTTTAAAATCAGTCAGAGTGAAAACCAAAACGTATGACATATGCCGTCTGCGTTTTAGAAAAAACGCTTTTTCCACTGAGGGGTTCCAGACTGATACTGAAACTGAAGCTCGCTAGATCAGGATGGTCTCGCAAGGCTAGGAAACCCATGCACCATCTGCTTATATATATTGACAAAAGCTTTTGATAGTATACCATAGTATAGTATAGCATAGTAATAGTATTCTATAAGATTCAGATTATCAATACAAGGTGATTGGTTAATTCATACACCCTCTATCTCTAAAACAAGATTCATTTTTTTTCAGGTTGCATACAGTATTTTTGGGTTGATATTAGTTCCATACTGTAGATGTGTTTTACTCTAAACAAAATAAAATGATTGTTTTCTGACCCTAAATGTCTTTACAAAGGTCCTTAACACAGTGACACTTATTATTGTTCAGTTTGGCCACATTTCATTATTGGATGCCTTTTATAAACAATCATGCATGCGGGTGTAGAATCTCTGAGTGCCATTTTGAGTGAAAAAAGGATTAATCCTAACTGAACCCTCTCGCATGCAATCAGCCCCTCAGAAAATAGGTCTGTTATATAATTGAATAGTAGTGATGAAGAAATAGAAACAATACCGCACAGGTTAAGCTATTATGAGGATGAGTCAGAGAGTGCCCCAGAAACAAATGGAAAGAGAGAGTGACAGAGAGATGACAAGTGAACCAAGAAAGCACTTTTTTCTTCCCCGTGTCTGACTTTCACCCGATGGTCACCAGTGTCTCAGCCTTGGTTGTGTATCATTATACAAGCAATACAAATATCAATGTGTGTAACTCCTACCGATCATGCAGTAGTCTGCATAAAGCCAAATGTATAATATCGGTGTGTAAGAAAGAGTGTTCCATTAGCAGTCACATCTAGTTTGCTAGCATTGATTAACAGAATCACCATGCAGATTAATTTGAAAATATAGGAAGGATGACATTCTATTACTATTAAAGCTCCAGCTATCTGGGAGACATTTGAGTTGAAAAACCTTAAATGGAAAGAGGTTTTCCTGCAACAAGCAACCACAAATGCGCTTTGTTGTGTGTGGTTTTGCATGTGGATTTGTTCCCAGCATGTGTTTTGCATGTGTTCAAAGCACATGTTTACGTGCAGGCATTTCTGTGCGTGCTATTTATTTATCTCTATTTGAGGATATGCTCCTCTGAGAGACCCAAAGCATATTCTAGTGTAAACCTGGAGCATTCCAAGCCAACTAAGCACCAAAGCCATCAATCAGTGCTGGACATATGCCCTGTATGCAAACAAATAAATTACAGCAGTCGCCTCCCACAAGGCCCTCCACATGCTCTAGCAAAACAGGGGGCCTGGAATGAGATGGCTGAAGGAACGCTGTATATAAAGTTCAAGATTATTAAACCCCCTTAAGGCCCAGTAATGAAAGGACTGGTAACAGATGAATAAGTGAATAATTAGGTCAGGTGGAAAAGGTGCTATGAAGATGAGAGAGAGGCTAAAATGGGCCGTTGAAGGCTTCACCTATACTCTATTTGAGGTAAAGTGGTGAATAATCCCTTAAATGTTTCTCAGTGTGAGGGTTGAGAAATGCATTTCGGGAGAACGTGATATTGTACTTATTACTTTGAATATTGTTCTGCATTTTGGTTTAAATAATTGCTTTAAAATTATATTTAGAGCCCAGCTAGTAATACATTTTTAGGTTTGATATCAAAGAAGATATATGAGAGAATATTTGTTTTCTGCCATCCATATATTCTTCTACTGATTTAATTATACACCAAATATCAGAAAATTGGCCAATAACATTGGAACAATGTATCTGGCATTTGAGTAAACACATTTTTGCAGCAAAAAGAAGTGGCTCTATGGAGGACCACATGTGAGATGATGTGTACAACCGTGTGTCACTAACCCTATCACAAGTGCTGTGGTCCTCTAGGAAGGATTAACCCAAAAAAGTTAAAAACTTAAAAATACAGAAACTGAGAATGAATTAGATGGAGACAGACAATGAGAAACAGAGAGAGGGGGTGCTATAAGACGTTGTTGCATTCCATCCATAGAGACTGTACTCTTTAACTCTGCATATAAAATGATGCTCACTGGCGTTTGCCAATCTGCCTGCTAATTAATCATGCGCTCTAATCAGTGAGAGTTGCGAAGATCTGTCTGAGTATACGTGAGAGCACAAGCGTGCTGTACAGTGTGTGTGTTGGTGTGTGTGTGTGCGCGCGCGTCAGTTGAAAAACCAGTGAAAACTAATGAGATATTTATAGATGTTCATCCAATGATATTGAGGCAGGGGGGATGTGAGTGATGATGTAGGCCTATAGGTGTACTGAATTATGTTTTTTTCAAGCAGCAGTTTTCAAAAATGTCAAGCCAGGAAAACGATAATATACAGTACATGTGATTCATAACAGTGTATGTTTTTGTTTTAGTGAACAAATGTAATAATGTGCAAAGTGCAAACACTGAGCAGCATTATGATTAAATAATTAAATATGCCACATGCAGTATTATACAGTAATGTACGTGGCCAGTTTATTGAGCCACTGAGTATATTGCTGATATTTAAAGCTGGCATAGGATTTGAGAGTTGGAAGGAGAGTTACTGTAGTTGAAAAAGAATGAAAGAGAGTATTATTTAATCAACAACACATTCCCTCCTCTGCTCCCTCCCACTGGAGCCTGTTGGTCTGCCATGTTAAAGCCCATTGACAAACCTGTGATTGACAGGCAAGGTACAGTAGATTCGCCTAAGCAATCAGGAAAAAGAGGCCCTGATTGTTCTGAAATCTTTGGGCATGGGGATAAATCTCAATCAACAATATAGAGGCAGCTAGGGGCTATCAACCAGAGCACATATTCTCACAGTGCATTTGACTTGCTGATAGCTGACCGACGTCTATGGCATTTCTAACAAATTAAATGTATAGCTCAAAAATCCTACCAATAGCTCCCATTGAAGAAGTATGTAGCCTACACACATTAAAGACATATACATGTACGTATACATCTTTAATGTGTCTTTAATACGTATTAAAGATTATTCTGTTATATTATATTTTATCTTGTTACCCTTAAAATCACAGGGCAATCTTTCTCAGTAGCTATCACAACATACCATTTACCTATCACAACTCTCACTTTGAAGACCACTGAGCCAGGTTATTATGAAGCTAGGCTAACAGAAGTCTTTTGTGAGTAATTTTATCATATTCTCAGCTTGTTGGCCTCTGAAATCAGTGCGGTGTATATTTCCTTATTTCACTCTGGGTGTAATCTACTGGGTGAAAAGGCGGTGCAGAATTCATCAGGCCGATAATGATCTCCAGATTAGCAACATTAGCGTGACAGGAGATGGATTGACTGCGTCGTCACTGGGGCGAGCAATCATGTCTGCTGATATCCCGGCTAATTGTGACATCATGGTAGTGTCAGCGGGGGTGGGCTGGGTTAGCATTCGACACAGAACACCAACCAACCCTGCTAGCTTGCATACAGCCGCCATTGCTAATCTCCCGCTATGTGCTAACAATAGTGCTTGATGTGTTCGCTTTCCAGAGATTTATCTCGCCCAACCTTTCCTTGTTTGAGCAAAGCCCTGGCAGCCATCTATCTTTTCCTGCTACCTGGCGGACAATTCAAATCAGCAAAAGTGTAGTCTACGGTATTTTGCTGTAATAGCTCTTTGATGGAGGGTTTAGGCCTATACTGTAGGCAAGCAGAATTCTGAGATACAGTATAAGGCTATATTTTGAACGATCTAAGCACATGGTCTAAAGCACATGGAATTATTATTTATTGTATTGTTGGGCACGTCAAGGATGCAGAAAATGGTCGCAACACCAGGTGCATGGTTCAAAAGGGTTGTACTCACTCTTCTTTATTCATGGGTGTGTTTTGGGCGTAACATATTATTAACCAGTGTCATCTCCCATTCCCTGTAAAAGCTAGCAGTTGAAACGCATCTGCTTGTGTGCAAAGTGAAAGCGCGCAGACAGACCGGCGTCTACATCACCTGCAGGATTCCAGCAAAGCTCCCCGAGCTGGAGCAAGCATGGGAGGAGGTTAAGTGTGTCTCCTGGCATAACTGTGGCTGCACTATGCCAGGACATCAGGGGATGGTGAACACAGAAGCACTCACCGAAAACAACTACAGCAAATGTAATCACACAATACATGACAATAATAATCTATACATTATTAATCCCTACTGCACGTCCCTGCATGTGTGTAACAAGCAGAGAGTACATGCATTGAGCACAGGCCTGTGTAGGTGTACTGTAGCTACATTACTACATATTATTGATATAACAGTGTTGGCACATCGCTTTCCTCTTTCTCAAGATAGCAATACGCCAACAATGCTCCTGACCACACCTCATGTTTAGACACCCACACCCACTTGCTATTTAATGATGTTAGCTGACAAAGAAAATGTCGCCTACCCTCGTCTATCAACACGTTCTCACTCCCACCTCGTCAAAAACTGCAGCTTGGTCAAGGACTTTCCTCGTCACTTTTCGAAGCGTTAGAAAGCCTTTGGCGTCGTAGGATGAAGACTTCGGTCATTGACTGTTACGGCAAGACTACGGAGTTACCACCGGTTTATTTTTAGCTATATGGGCATGCAATTTCAGCGCAAATAGTAGCTCCTGGTTGTAGATAAATAATCAATATACAATTGTGACATGTTAAAATGTAATTACTTGAAATCATAGGCTACACACAGCCTATAACGAAATATAACTGAAACTTTTAAATTTTATGATTTCAAGTAAATACTACTTGAAACTACGCAACGCAAGTGTATTTGTTAGTTAGTTTCAGACTGACGCAGTTGTCATATTCCCATCCAGCATCCACATTGTTTAAGCCACATGCACACGGGATGGGCAAATCAATACTGTGGGATTAATACTTCGATACTCACAAGATACTCTTTTGATCAATACTTTTTTTAAAGTATCGATAATAATACTACAAAACGTGGGTGGCTGCATAACAATTCCCAAACGTCTTCTCAGTTCGTAGCCTACATATTGGGTGCTAGGTTTAACTTAGACTATAGTTTTTCACAGTCACGTGACATGGGCAATGTACATTTAGCTGTCCCTTAATTGGACTTTCATCTTTGAAAGCCTGTGTCCTGGATAGGCTCTATAGCATGATCACATAAATTGTGGTTTCACACAATCTATATTTATTCCTCTTATGAGGAGTTAACAGAAAATGATATTTAAAATATTGTAGGCTACATGCAGTATGCCTTTCACATTTATTACGCATCTTCTCCTGGCCACTGAGTATTCGAATAAAGCATGGGTCTCAGCTGCGCCTAATACAAACAAATAAAGCACATACAGTAGGCTGTCGGAATATAAGCCGCCATTTTAAAAACTCTCCCTCTAGTTTTTCTCCCTGTCTGTATCACAATCTCCCTAAGGTAATTACAAGGCTTTGCTACCTTACGGGTCATAGAACACACAGCTTTGTCCCTGGGAATATTCAAACTTTTCTCTCATATCAGTCTACAGTAGATGTAGATGCCAACCATGGATAGTCACAATTCTATAAGAAGCCTGCAAGTCCACAAGTAAGAATATCATTATCTAATGTGCTTCTGTAATACAATCAAAAAAGTGCAGCGAAATGCCAGACTGAGACATATAGAAAGGACACTGCAATGTCAAACCTGTCTTTCTACACTGCCACGTGGCAGTGCCTTAGTGTGTGAGTAGGATGTACCTGCCAGTCCTCATCGATTCCAAATGAAAACAAACACAGGGCAAAGGAAACACATATTTGGTTATTTTAAGTGACAATCTGGAACAAATTCATAGAAATTAATGGCCATTTTACTGCTACGCAATAATCATTCAACCTACTCCCACATTAAGCCACAAATCAGTCTAGTTTCTTCAGTTTCATGAATTTGAACAACATTGTCGTATAATTGTGTTCACAACTAAATGTAACTGTACCAGGGTTCACTTGGAAGCAGGAGCTTTCACACCTACCATGTAGGTGTGAAAGCTCCATAAATATTCCCATATGCTGTCCATATGCTGTTGGGTTTCAAACTGACCACTTAACATAAGTGTTGTCCAAACGAGTTACATGGTGAAATAGCTGAAAGCAAAGATTCACCCACCTTATTTTTAAACACAATAAAGGACATTCTGTGTGGGCAGGGGGAATTTTCAGTCGGTTGAAAATGTTTAGTGATTTTTCAACATTATTACCATGCATACATCAGTGCAGTATTTCAGTATTTAATAATAACATAATTACATGCACATATGTACTGTAAATATATATTTACATAAACATATGTACTGTAATTATATGTAAAATGTCTATACTGTACACACACACACACACACAGATATATTTTTGTAGTGATTATCTCAATAGGTGACAGCTGAAAGATCCCAAGGATAATGGCAGTAACAGAACTGAAGCTTCCACAGTAGCTTAGAGAACAAAACTGCCCTTGTTAGAACCAACATGCCCTGATCTATTGATTTGAATAAATCTCATCATCACAATGGCTCTGATCACAGTGTAGCCAAATATTGTATGAGAAATCTTACATTTAAAAGAAAACTGTCAGAACAGCTCAATAGAGATTTCTCTCCTATTTCACCATAGAGTAGATTTCAGCCAATTCAGTCAATCACTTCTGATATTATGAAATCCTGCATTGTCACTCCAACTGAGTGAATGGCTGAACTTACATAGCTTTGGGTAGATGGGGAAAGAAAAAAAAAACTGCACTTTAAGTCCAGCCAGCCATCCATTTAACACCATTTGCATTTTTGACACTTAAGGGTGATCCTTCCACACATTGAGCTTAATTTATAGGACTTATATAGCTCATTTACAGATTGATAGCTGTCATTTCTAACAGGATATAATGAATGGCTCATCAGCGTGCAAGTTACTCTGCGGTATCTGACACTATGCCTAACTTCACAGAGCCACACTCATTCTTCATTAAAGCCTAATTTGTCTTCACGAGGCAGTAGTGTGTGAACATCCCTTCCACCCGCACTCCCTCCGCACCTACTTTTTAATGCATCATTTCGCTCTGTACAAGGAAACACAATTTCCCATTAAGGTTCATCTTTCAAAACCGAATGCCGAAAAAAGAAGAGATTTCCAATTAGGGCAGCGAGCAGAAGCTGTGTGGGCTGAGGCTCTGGATTGAAAAGCTTGCAGTTGCTTGCACTTAAAGCTGCAATCTCAAACTTATTCATATAATAAATGTCTGTTTCACTGATACTTACGTAGGTAATATAATAATAATTCCGCTTAGTCCCCATTAACAAAAGCCTTTTTTTAATTGATATTCAGATTTATGTTCTGACACTGGCTAAACATCAGCAATGACACATTCTGCCTAAAAGCAGTTTGGCCTGCCAGAGAGGACTGTCAAAACTAAACAGAGAAGTGGCTTTCATGCCTCTATACTATTTGGATTAAAAGTGACCCAAAAAAAAAGCAAATCTGGAACCTGATAAAGTTGTATCTTAAACATTGGTACTAAGAAAACGAGTGAAACTGAAGAACTTTGTACTGTAATTGTACTTGAACCAAATCAGGGGAAGGCATACAATAGGATGACCTGCGCTAGAGAATCCAACCCACATTCAACGTGTGACACTATGTCCTTGAAGAGATCTTCACTGAGTGGTGTACCTGTCCTCTGTGAACCTGCTTAGACAGACTGCAGATGAGGAAAATGGCACTAGTCTCTGTGCTATTGAAACTACCGCTTCCTTGCTGCTTTAGCCCTTTTCGCTCTAAGGGACACCTCACATTCACACGACCCCTTCTAACTAGAAATACCCTGCATTCCCATTCAGGCATCCATAAACTAAATGGCAAAGCAGAACTGTGCCTGAAAGCAGGGGAATATGCAACGTGATAGCCGGGACATGATAGGAGTGTAACCGAATAAAAGCAACACCTAGATTAATAAGATAATGAATACAGAAAAACTCTGGCTGGCTTTTCACGCTCCGATTAGTGTTATGCAAATGCGGAGCAAAACGTTGGGGGAGCGCAAGAGGAAGGATAGCACGCCAGCGACTGTGGTGGTCCCACCTGTTTCGTCAGACACAGAAGAGCCTTTTAACCCGTCCGCACTGTCCTGCAAACACACATTTCCCAGTGGGTCCGAGGCGCTGCCTAACAATGCAGCTCATTTGGATTTTCTTTTGAAACGCATGGCTTAAGATGTGCCACCTGGTACCAAGGCTGTTTCTTCTACTCTGCTTTGCATATCGCCTTCCATACAGTGTGTCGCAAAGAAACGTGCCTCTCTAAGGAGAGGAAAATATCCATTTATTTTCTTAAATCCACAAAAGAGAAACATGAAGACTTGGCTGTGTGGCTGCTTTTCAAGAGCAGCAAATGAGCGACTAACCTTTATTATCTTCAACCACGCACGTGCACGCGTGAATAGACACTCTTAAGCACACACACGCACAAGAGGTGCGCACACTCACGCACACACAGTAGGAATTGCTGCACCATGCATTCCCTAAGAGCAAAACAATCCTCATGAACATGACAATGAACTGCATCTGGGTCATTAATATGACATAGGGGTGACACTGGAGTACAATTAACAATCGCTATATTAAACCAACAGGCTCTAACAGGGCCTGACCAGACGGCTTGCATACATGCCTAAAGGAAATGTCTCTACAGATAGCAATTACTTAGTTTAACAAAAGGTTAAACATACATACACATACATGTGCAAGACTGTGCAGCTGAATGTAGCCGTAACCACTGTTGATGGGCCATTTGTATGTAGACAAGCGCATCGCTCGCATTTGTACATGTAACTGAGAGTACATTTGCCAAAATGTGAAGAAATGCGCTACATGCATGCTCACATGTGGGCAACACTGACGCAGGTGGTCGAGCGGGGCGACGTGATCCAGAAGTCGCTGCTTCGATCCCTGCTAACTCCTCACCAAGTGTCGAGCTGTCCTTGAGCAAGACACCAAACCCTAACTGCTCTCAGTGGTCAGGTGGCACATTGCATGGCTGACATCACCAATCGGTGTGCTCATGTGTGTGAATGGGTGAATGTGAGGCATTTCCGTGCAGCGCTTTGAGTGGCCGGAAGGTTAGAAAAGCACTATATAAACGCAGTCCCTTTACATGCTGCAGGACTATTTCCTCTTCGTAGTGGCAGACGTCTGCAGGAGAATGCAGCACTGGCTGTAGCAGGCCAGCCTGCAGGCGGTACACTATGTGCAACACACACAATCACAGACATCACCACGCGCACACACATGCACACACCTCCTGCCATGTTGATATATCACCTTCTCCTCTTGACACCAGTGCTAACCAGGGATGGTAAGCCTGTATTATGGGGGTCTGGGGGCATGCTCCCCCTGGACAAATATTGTAAACCATGTATGTAAGATCATGTATTTTTTGAAAAAAAAATGGGTGTAAAATAATCTATAATCTATCAATCTATTATTTTATCATTTTTTAGTCAATGTTGGCTAAAAGTATACCTGTGTAATAGTGTCGTTTGTGTTAGACAATGATCCATAGCGTGTGACTTCTCGGACGAGAATTCTAGGAGAATAAGAGAATTCTCACAAAATATAGTCCACTCCCATCCATCCAACATCAACAAAAGCCTCAAAAACAGCTGCATTATGTAGATAAAACATTGTGGGGAGTAATGCGTAGGAAGCAGCAGCACACATGAAAGCAAATACTGTCGTGATGATGACATTTAATTAATTAAGGTCGGAATAAATAAAAACTAAAGTTGGTCAATGGGAGACTATCTGTAATGGCACCTACAAACAAACAATAACATAATTTCAATTTCCCGATACAATGAAAGTAACAAGGCCAACATTAAAGTGCAAATGCAAATATGCAATTTAAATGTAATACAAATTACACTGAAAACAAGGAACTCTGTATAAGGGGGCAAAGCTTAGTGCAGAGAGGTGTTTGCTATAAAATTTTCAGAGGAATGAGCTCAAAAGAGAATTACATGTAGTTTTACTCATTGCTGTCCATCTCATTGTAGCGATGGTTTAGGTGGTATTGGTTGGCTTTGCACCTCCATATGAGAGAACAACACTCATTTAGCCCAGTCTCAACTCCTCTCTGTCATGGCACTGCAGAGGTGCAATGAGCTTCTTGCGGCGGTCAGTCTCTTCCCATCTTCCGCATGAGAATTTCAGAATCCACCTTGGTATTCAGCCACTATCTACTCCATAACACTCTCACTAACATATTTCTCTATATGCTGATCATTTGATTTATGTCTTCTATCCATTTAGTTCAAATAAAGAAACATGTTAGATCAGCTCTCAGGCTGCTAGCAATTCACATTGGATAAAGTTGTCTGCTAAATGTTTTAAATACAAAATACAATTTGTCAATTAACTCTATCCTGACACATTTGAAAGTTTATTAATAACTACATTTAGTTCATCAATCATTACATCCTTAACTCAACTGGTAGTCACATTAATAAATAAAATATATTCCAATCACTTCATGTCCATATTATGAGAACATTTGTTTGGTTTTGATGTGGATGTGGTTATGTAAAAATATAAGCAGTTTTTTTATATAAAATAGCTTTAACATTCCAGGCCCTACTGCAATGTCTGAACAGCGTTCATCCACACAGTCTCATTGTGCCTAGCACAAACACTCCCGGTCACACACCGCACTGCTTGTAATTACGTGCACCTGTCTTTGTCTGTGGGAGTCTATGGGCCCTATCTAACAACCAGCACAATGCGGCGCAAAGCGAGTGTCGTTGCTAATGTCAGACCGATGCAGAAACCTGGTCTAAATCAACACACGGCGCGTTATCAAGATAGTAGTGCCTGTGGTGGGTGCAGTACTCTTGTTACACACTCAAGGAAGCACAGGAGTGCACAAACATTTAAAAGAGTACAATGTGAAATATAATTATTGTGTAGCCTACATCAATATATCCATGTTGCCTACATGGTCTGCTCCAGCGCTTTCACAAAGCCGTCGGTGTAATAGCAATACGCCGATGATGCGAGCGCGCCTGGATTGAAAAATGGGAATGGGAGATGACACTGATTGGTTAATCGTATGTTACGACCAAAACACACTCGTGAATAATGAAGAGAGTACAGCCCTTTTGAACCATGCGCCTGGCGCAAAGACCGCTTACTACGCCGCTAAAAGTGGATTTGGTCACGCCCTGTCTTGCGCTTTAGAACGTGCCCTTAGATCATTAAAATAGGACCATACATGTTCGGTTTTATGTGTGGGTGTCGGCGATTGACGATTTCTCGCTCTGAGCGAGGCTCATACATTCATTATCAGCATGGTTTTCTTGTGTTTCGTCTGCATCTGCACTTAACACCCCCAAACTCGTGATATACTAAGTAACTAAAACTAAAAAATGCATTGTTTTTGTGTGTTTAGTTTTTTATTGTTTTGTTTTGTAGTTTGTTGTGTATTGAGGATTGATTTTCTATGTGTATTTCTCAATAAAATATATTTATATATATATATATATAATAAAAAAAGCAAAGGGGGTTAAGAAGCGGTAGTCCCACATAGCCAGCCTTGGGACTAGCTTTGGCTAGCTTTGGCTATCTAATCAACACCTGCCTAGCTGACAAAGAGGTATTTTGATGCATGCAGGACAATAACTACTGCACATGCCTTTGATTTGTGTCACGCCATTTGCTCGGAAACAGTGGTAGAACAAAAGAAAAAACGGAATCAAAACATCCGCCATATTCAAAATGTGCCAAATGCCAAATACTAAAATAGCTCTGCTGGCAAAAATGGGACCAGTACATGCGCACATCATGGCCAGAGCTTCAATATACAGTAATGTACTAGCATGCTTACAGGGCCCTATGTATCAGACGCTAATGAATGGAATAGGCTGAGGCTAGGGGCGCATGTAGGAGAAAAGGCTGCTCTCCTCTCCTGTGGTTTGTTTTTGTTTGCTTTAGATGGATGCAGTTCAAACAATGCTGGATTTAAAAAGTATATATATTATACATATATAACATTGCAATTTATAAAAATATATACTAAAATCGAAACGAGAGAAAAAAAAGCTTTTCTTAAAATACCTTCTCTGACTATTTCATTTCGTCAGATACTGTAGAATTTCATTCCAAACTGATTTCCCCCCTCACATTCTGCCTCACACATGCAGTGGAGGAGAGGGCTGGCATACTGTCACAAGGCCTTGACCGGACGAGCAACACTGACTGGTACATCAGCAGCCTCCACAGAGACGACTGGGATTAAATCAGCTGTGAGTCTCTCCTTGTCAGATCAGAACTATCATAGTAGGGCGGCCCTGCCTACACACAGGTGCCACAATGAGTGACACATTAGGGTCAGAGACACAAGCAGAACATGTGCGCATGCTGCTACACGCACACTCAAGCAGAAGGTAAGTTCAGAAGACACTGAAAGGATGGCTCCAAGGGCATATTAAAGTACATATGGTTTATTTATGAACATAACATGTTGGTGTACACCATCTTTATTCCCCGTTATGTATTTCATTTTGCATTATGCGTTATAATGCAAGTTGTGTACTGTATGGGTATCTTCGTGTCAAATTATACATATAGGCATACTGTATGTATAGAGAAATATTGTCCCTTGCCCCCAGATGAATATCGTCATCAGACCCATGGCCAACTATAGCCGAAGGATTCCGAGATGAGTCAAATAGAAAATCCAACATACAGTATAGACTGTAATGTATATTGTTGTACAGCATATTAAAGGTTTCATAATTGTGTGATAAAGCATACATGGACATTTTATGTTCATGTATAGTTACCAATGGATATTCAGTAGTTTAAACTCTAAATCTACTTTTGATTATATCACTGTAAGCAGTGTACAAATGGCTGTGTGCGCCTGTGCGTGAGTAACTGTGGTCGCAGACACACAGCCTGCTCTCCGAATGGTAACAGACACAACTGTGTGGTATTGTGCGGCTCTGCCTGGCTGCCAGTACCTTGCTGTGCCTCTCAGCAGAGAGAGCGTGTGATTGCCAGCCTGATTGGCTTCACGAGGCAAACAGCAGATCAGGGAGACAGATGTCCAGATCCCAGATGACTGTTCGCTCAGAGGTCACAGTGCATGGGTGCAGACACACACACACACACTGCTGTGGTCCTCAAGAGGGCATGCCGCAGCCACATACTACAAATGGCAGTAAAACCTTGTGTTTAGGACAAACCTAATACAATTATATTTATAGGATAATATATTTACTTTACCACAAACCATACGGTGAGTCATACAATTGTGCAGAATCTCTTCCTTTACTTGTCTTCATACATTAATTATACAAAGATTACACACCACAAGTGACGATTGCAAGCAAAGGTTGGTTAAACTAATATACTGTATATGAAAAATGCCACTTTTAAGACATTCTCTGCAAATGTAATGGTCATGTAAATTAAGCATTGTGTTGACATTTTGCTCATAGCAAAACATAGAGCAGTTAAA
Organism: Amblyopsis hoosieri; assembly: GCA_027564755.1. Lineage (NCBI taxonomy): Eukaryota > Metazoa > Chordata > Actinopteri > Percopsiformes > Amblyopsidae > Amblyopsis > Amblyopsis hoosieri. Next base: position 22,548 of record JAODUE010017725.1, read on the forward strand.
ATTAATTAGATATTGTTTTACACTTAGATTCCCCTGAATGCGCGCGGAAGTTAATTATTTTTGGGGAACCGGCTCACTATAAATAACCTTAAGGAAAATCTGCAGGGAGAAAGAGAGAAGACATGTCCCTCTCTAGCAACTCCAAATGTTTCAACTGTGGATTTAAACTGCTGATTTGTGCACTGCTTCCATTTTAGATAGCAATGTATGTACTAAGCTGCCTCTGGATGAATAGCTCTCGCTGATTATGTCTGTATGCTCGTATTGTCTCTACTTTCTGTAATTCAAAATATGTGCACGTCAACATTCTACATTCATAATGTGTACATGTTCCAGATTCAAATCACTGACATAATGACAACATGCCAATGCCAATAATGTTGTATTATTAGAGTACATGTAAAGTCATGCAAGTATAACTATGGAAAATGTAATTACATTTTCCATAGTTAACACACTTAGCAAGTAGATCATTTGCTAAGCTGTAAATGCACAGAAAAGAACAAAAGATACAGTACGTGGCTTCAAACAAAACAGCCTTTTGTCTTCGTTACATTGTAAGTGAATGGAAAAGAGAATCCGGTGATGTAGAGGCTGGTCTACCATTCGCACACCGGGCTTTCTTCCAGACATTGACACTTTTTTCCTCTCTTCTTTTTTAAAGGGGTGCCATGATCCTCATTAGGCAAATTCCAAAGTGACAGACAGAGACCGAGAGAGGCAGCGCGACACTACTTTCCCAGCCCGTTTAACCTTTTAATTTAGCAGTAGGCATTAATGTGGGCACCCGCGCCACTATCACTTTAAACAGATGCAGCAGGTGCCCTGGAGGCAGGAAGAATGACTCCTCTGTCATGTAGGCATGTGTCCTCCACTGTGCCTGGACTCTTATTAACCAAGCCATCATACTGTATCAGCAGAGTCATAGCTCATGTCCCGTCTGTATCATTTTTAGCATCAAGTGTCACTTCGCTGAGGCAGGGGAAGACAAGCGTGGCGGTAGAGGGGCGGGCGGGATTTGGTGATGTCACGCCAGTGCTGGATATTGATACACCCCAAATTCACGTCAGCGCCCTCCGCAGAATTGTGCTGAAGCGGAGGAGTGTGTTGGAGAGATAGTTAGAACTTTATCATGACTATGAGTCATATCCGCCTATATGTTGTTGCAAAGAGTCAAACTCAGAGCCTCCTGAGCAGCAGCACTGAAACAATACTCTATATATAAATAGTTGTCAGTTAAAAGGACACACTCATTATGTTAGAAACCCACACTTCTGACCTGGCTTTTGGCTTCAAAGGTAACTACGCATGTGTGTGAGTGTCGGGGGTGGCTGTGAATAGTGTGTCTACAGGAGGGGTATCTGCTACCCCAACACAATTTGTTGTAATGCCTGCTTGAAAAAGTATAACACAATTTGAGGACTGTGTTACTTATAAATATAAACATCTGCTGTTGACTGAAATAAATCTGGTTCATCTGAAATTAAAATGCAATGTTTATTCTATCGTGTAGAATCAGCATGACATTTAAGTACTAGCATGGCATACTTGTTTTTGCAGTGCACTAAACCACCATACTGTACACACACTGAACACACAACATCTATATTAATTCCACTATTACCCCCTTGCTGTTTGCTACATAAGTAAAGCTGTGCAAGGACAGCCAGAAAGGGACCGGCACTCCCTTACCGGCAGCATGACAGAATGCTTTTACACTTTTATGATGTCTCTCAGATTATTCCCTGAGATGGATGGCCTGAGATGGAACGCCAATTGATTAATCCATCCACTGGCGGAATGTGCTACCGCATTCCCTCAGCTCAGCTGTCCTTTTCCCCGGACAGCACCTTCAGCCAGATGCACTGGATGACTAATGAGTGAGTCTACCGCAAATGCTGTTTGGTCTGTTCATGCGTTTGTGTGTGTCCGACGTTCGCACTCCTGTCTGTTGGCACGGAATAAGCATTGCAAGGATGTTGTGCAGAACATCGTACGTCACTGTTGGTCAGCAGCAGAAGCCTACATGTACTGTAAACTGTCATTAGAGCTCTCACGATGGAGTCAAGAGAGGCTGGGCATTATATCCTCTTATGTATGAATTGGGGAGGTTATAGAAGGGAATGTGGTACAGTTTCACAGTTTCTCCACAGTTGTGGTTAGGTTTTTATTTATTTGTTTGTTTATTTATTTTCTAGTGCTAACATTCTGTTTTATGCCAATGACATACAGTATGACTGGGTAATGAAAGCTAAACACAAACAATAATGTGACATATTAGATATAACACTTTTTTTCTATTGTTACTACCATTACCATGGTACCATTTGATTTATGAAAATTGTGTATGTGTATATATATATGTGTGTGTATGTATATATATATATGTGTATGTATATATATATATATATATGTGTATGTATATAT
>JAODUE010017746.1:0-49406 GCA_027564755.1 Amblyopsis hoosieri
CCCCCCCCCCCCCCCCCCCCCCCCCCCCCCCCCCCCCCCCCCCCCCCCCCCCCCCCCCCCCCCCCCCCCCCCACTTATCAACATTGAAAAGCCAAATTAACAATAAGAAAATGCCTCAGAGTAGTCTAATGTCTTCTCTGTGTGTGCCACAAAGACACACAAAGAAGTTAAGAAAACACAAGTCCTATCCTACTGGTCACCAATCCTTTCAAAGTGGGTTTGTGGGCTATCTCTCTCTCTCTCTCTCTCTCTCTCTCTCTCTCTCTCTCTCTCTGTGTCTCATGTAGTGCATGGCAGACATCAGACAGTCTCCCTGGTCTCCTCCCTGTAGCCATTTCCTTTATTTTCCCCCCGTGTGTATCTAAACATGTTCTATACAAGCTGGCTGTCTGCGCCTCTGTGACTAACTGACTGCTGACTGGCAGTGACAAGGACAGCTCGCCTCTCTTGTAGGTTTGCTGTGTGTGTGTGTGTGTGTGCGTGTGTGTGTATATATGCGTGCGTGTGTGTATGCGTGCGTGTATGTGCATGTGCGTGTGTGTGTGTGTGTATTCCTGGCCCAATTCTCACGCTCTTAGACTATCTCTGTCTCCTCTTATTAGTCTACCTGTCATGCAGCACTCCTGCATCCTGTCCAAGCAAACAGCAGAACAACTAACCCCTGCAGCCAATAAGGATGGTGACAGTACAAATATATAAATCTACACCCACAAGCCCTCATTCTTTCACTCTTCATCAGTCTCTAAAAAAACTAAAAAAGTGCTAATACCATTAGCATTGTTTTAAATTTACAGTGTACGTGCCTGTGTGCATGTGTGCGTGCGTGTGTGTGTGCGTGCGTGCGTGCGCATGTAGGTCAAACAGTTTAGTGCTATTTGACTCTAGTGCAATAGCGTGGTGTTGACCGGATGAAACACAGGCAGGTGACAAAGAGCCAAACCTCACAAAAATCCAATAAACACTTTTCTTTCTTCAAGGAGTATCGTACGTAATAGGTTAGTGCGTGTGTGCGTGTGCACATGCAGTCATGTTTGTGTGTCGGCTGGCATGGAGAAACACGTTTACAGGCATTTAAAATACTGTATTGCCAATGTCCTCTCCGCTGCTGTATCTGTAGGTCTGCCTCTACCATGCTGCACAACTGCAGCATGGTAGAGGCCGGCCACACACTCGGCTAACTTTCCCCCGAACCGTCAACGAATGCGAGGCGAGCACACACACCGCGTGTGACTGTGTGTGTCGGGGAGCTCGGTCGTCTGCGTGTGGAGGTAGCGGGGAGGGGTTGTTTCTGCTCTAGGGCGGTGTGTATCTCTGGCTAGTGGACAGCTTCTTGTGCAGGCATCTCATCCATCTTCGTCAGAGTCATTGTCTCAGACAGCTGTTTCACAGCCCAACACACACACACACACACACACACGCACACGCACACGCACGCGCGCGCGCGTGCTCGCACATGCACAGACGCAACACACATAAACCGGAAACTCTGCTTGCCCACCTGCTATCCCAACAGCCACACCACACACCCACACACACACACACACAGGGGACAGAACAGCTATTTGCACTGTGCTACCAAACAAGACAGGATGCCAAATGTGTAACCTTCACCATGTCAATGAGTCTCAGGTCTACTGTACACAGCAGAGACATGTTGCTATTAATTCACTTCTATTAAACTGCTCATTTTGTACACTTCTTACTTGGATTAGAGGCTTAAAGGCAGGGTCAGTCATTCTCGAGAATGTTTGCTAAATTTCAGCTCAAATCAAAACAGTATACAGTAGCTCCGCAGTCCTCCTCGCACACCGAACGGTTGTTGAGCGGTGTTTGCCACTTTGTTTATATTACTATTTACGGAGACAGGGCTGTGTAAGTATTGGAATATTAGCTGAAGCACAACGCTTTGCTTCACAATGCGCGTCGATGCCGCAGAGGGATATCATTTTGATTTGAGCTTGAAGTTAGCAAGCGTTCTCGAGTATGACTGACCCTGCCTTTAAGCCAACAATCTAACTGAAACACATTTAAAGCAGCCACACAGGTGTTAATTAGGGTTGGCTCATTAGACCCCGTCTTTGGTTGAAGCTGGGCAGAACTAAACTGAGATCATAAAACAGCATATAGTCTAAAGAACCAATCACGTGCCGTCGTCCCACGCTAACAGGTGCAATACTCTGACTTAGGAGTCAGGGAAATGTCAATCAACTTGATATATACAGTAGAAGTTCAAACTCAAAACACTTGGGGTTGTGCAGGGACTTTAAAACCAGAATAAACATTCAATAAATGAACTGTTGTTCCTACCCATACAGTATGAACACTTCAGCCATGGCAGTCATTGAAGGGTAAAACAATTGCCTTCATGAAGTCTGCTAAATGTGTATATTAAATGACTGGTCACCAATTAAGGTGCAGCCACCAGTGAGAATACTCCATACTCAATTTACCACACATTCGCAGGGTAACAGTAGGAGAACACTCCTCACTAGTTCTGCACGCCATGAAGATGTCATTATATGTCATTTAAAGCCATTTCCAGAATCATTACCATTGATGCTGGACTGGCACCGATCCTTTTTGACACGTTGCGATTTCGAAACGAGAGATGTCACAGCAAGCAAAGTTTGAAACAGGCAAGTGACAGCTTGTGAGGTCTGCTGTTGCTATTACTGAGTTCTCCAATTAGACACAGTATTGCAGTAATGCTTCCTTCCACAGGTCTTTACAGAGACAGACTTTGTGCTGGGAAGCATAAATAAACTCTATTCACTGGTGGAAGAAGAGATTAACTTTTCCCAGCCAAGGCAGAACCTCTGACTTTTTAACACCACTAATGATTGCTCCCACAGACAGACAGACAGACACCCTGTGCGGAAAATAGGGACATTTTATTTTGTTTGGTTGTCTCTTTTTTTGTTGCTGGGGGGGCTTCTGAGATATTTCAGTTTGCCAATTATTACTTTGTGCTTTTTCCCTCCTTCAACCATCTCCTTCTAATGCTGCCAGTGTTTTTTTTATTTTTTTTTATTCGCTTGTCAGTCATTCTTCATGCCTGGATGCTCAGATCTCTTATTTAGGCAACCGTCCAATTTCAAGCATTTTTTTTTTGTTGTTTTTTTTGTTAAGTTGTCTAGCCTTGATATGATAATATAAGGGCTTTGTTCCCACACAATAGAAATGTTCATGTGCCCACATTAGTGCACCAAGGCTAATTCAAAATGACTTATTTCTGCTCATGAAAATCTCTTGTATACAGACAAGGTGGTGTATTTCAAAGAGATTATTTGTATATACACACACAAATACTCTTAGACTTTTATGCAAGCAGATCTCTTCTGCCAAGCGGGTCTCCATGATGACAAATCCTACTGTATGTTTTAAGCAGCAATTACACTGGACCAACCTTCTAATGGAAAATCCCAATATTTTGAAAGGAACTGTACCACTTTGAATGTTTTTTCAATTGCATAGCTACAAACACATTGTGCAAAAGAAAAGTGAATATTAACTTAATGTTACTTTGTGGAACACTTTATGCTGAGAACGGCTTGCCTGGGTGCAGTTACTGTATGTGCGGACATAACAACTGTCTGCAAGTTGCTGTTCGTGAATGTAATTCGCTTGTAGGCATTTAACCAGTCTGATGTGGGGAGAAAATGTCAGACACCCAGTTGATACAGGACCTCTGGCAATAGTCTGATTTGTGACATTTAAAAATGACTGAAAAGCAGGACATCTAATAGGCCTTTCAGACAGGCCGCAGAAACAGACGTTGCACGCGCGTTTCACAGTTGATAATGCACTTCATAAGTTGCCTCGTTCACTGACTGACTACCGCTGAATAGGAGCGTTTTTCCTAAAGTGCTGCGGTTGAAATGAACAGGGAACGCAATGTTGCATACATATCAGGTAATAACAATTGTCTTTGTCCTTCCTGTAAGATGCTGCCCTTTATGAAGACACGCGCTCGTGACTGCTAATGCCATGCATGCTTTGTGAGTGTGTGCGCAGGAGTATGTGTGTGTGTGTGTGTGTGTGTGTGTGTGGTGCTATCTCTACTGAGAACATTGCAGAACTGTTTGGATGTGTTGTAATCAAGGGGCCCCAGATAGCTACATGGGATGTATGGAGCAAAACCATCAGATTAGACCTAATGATTGATTACCTCATTCCTGGGGTGATTGCTTGCTGCCGAATGTGTGTGATTCTTGGCTTACTCTCTCTTTGTGTGTGTGTGTGTGTGTGTGTGTGTGTGTGTGTGTGCGTGTTCACATTTCTGTTTGCTCTAGGGCCTAGGCATCACCAAATGACAACTGACACTGAATATTTGACTTTCCAATCATTGTAATACCAACCAATAACGGGGTTATTGCTGTTTGTCTTCCCTCTCACTGTGGTTTATCAGAAAATGACTTGGAATAATGACGTGTGTGTGTGTGTACCCAATATAAATGTTCTATGTGTCAGATGTCACCCAGAGCAACCTTCAATCATCCCATAAAAAATAAAAAATAAACTGAAAATATTAAAAAGTGCCTGAACAGGTTACAGTACACGCTCTCGTTGCTTGATTCACGTTCCTGTGTTGTATCAGCTGGCGCTGTGCATCCAAGCATGTGGCCTTGAAAGCAGTCCTCATTTCACTCACATTCCAACACAAAACAGGTCAGATTTGCATTGTTGCCACAGCAGGAACTGATATCTTTTGAAATGAACGGCGCTAGTGCAAACACGTTATGATACTGCAGTCTACGCATTTCCATCAATGTCAAACGTGCACGTGTGTATGTGTGTGTGTGTGTGTGGGTGTGACAGGGCGCTCTAACATCAGCATTAAACTTGGCAGTGAAAATCGCCTGCAGGCTCAATATGTGCAATACAACAATGTGTTACTGTAGGTTGCATAATTAATTTCTTTATAGCTGTGTGCTCCATAGCCTAGGCATATCTGAAACACACATGGAAATCCGCGCTTTATCTCCCACAGAGCCTCTATAAGGCCGCCTGTCCAACTAATGGCCACTGTTCACAGCCCATAGTGTGTGCAGGAGGGTGGGGAAGGCTTGATGAGGAGGAGGGAATAGGAGAAGGGAGAAGAAGATGAAGAAAGGGGTGCGTGTGTGGTGTGTGTGTGTGTAAGGGGGGGGGGGGGGGGGCAACTGTGCCCTGAGGTAAGATGGGATAAAGCGGATGAGCTCACATTAGGTATGCATACAGCATGTTGAGTATAGACAATTATACATAATGAACGTCCATGTCACAAGCGTGAGGAATATATCCTTAAATGGCTGTAATGGAATGTGGAGGCATTCGTTTGAAGAGGAGAGAGGCTGTTCAAACAGAAAGATATTTTTGTCTGCGTTGTGATATGCACTGCACTGATATGGTGCAGTGCACTGTCCCAGTTCTTGCAGTGAATGGGCCAACATTGTTCTGGGGGTCAGCTGCGTGCCGCCCGGCTACACACACACACACACACACACACACACACACACACAGATGCACACACACGCGCACACACAGACACACACACACACAAACACAAACCCGGGAAGAGACTCCTGCTGGGTTTAATTGAGGAGATTAGATGTTATCCCATTATATCCCAGCCAATTCCAACCAATAGCCAAAAGAATTGCCTGAGAATTCAGGGGTTACGGTAACCTCCACACACAACCTAGCTGTTCCCTTGGAAACAACAGCAAGACAGATTATAACAAGCTACCTAATAAACTGTTTCCCTCACTCCCTCCTTCATTTCTGTAACACGTTTTTTCTTTTTTTCTGCCAGTGTCTCAAATATACCATATGTCCTTTGCCCTTCATCTCTTTACCTTGAGAAAAATGGGAAGGGCATCAGCCAATAGTCGTAGTGTTGCCTCCTTATATCTGGACATCCAGGCACATAAACACCTATACTTTCGGTATTATACTGCAAATCTATCCAATATTACCAAAGCAGGTTGTAAAGCCACAGCCAGATTACACATTTGATATTCTGAAATGACTTGCTCCCCCACAAAGTGTTGCCATTGAGATAAACATAACATTAGCTTTGTAGCTCAGAAATGTACATTTTAGTGACAGTTCATTGAGCTGCAACATTGGAAGAGGAACTACAGTAGCAGTCTTAGCACAGAGAATAATGAGTCAAATTCTGTGCCACCTCCAGCTCTTGACAACATTCTGGTTGGTGTCGTCAAGGTAAACGCTAGGCAGATGAAAGTGGAGAGCAGGACAGTAAGGTTTAATGTTATGTGAAACAGCGGAGTAGGAGCGGGGACAGTAAACTAGTCTAAATCGCTTGTTGCTAGTCTAAACCTCGGTATTGAGTAGTAAATAGAAACACTGTGCCAGCCTAATCAATGCATGTCCAATGTGGGTGGGGAGCTTCTGCGGGAGCACTCAGAGGCATTGGCAAGAGCCTTGTTTTTCTATTCAGTTCAAATAGCAACACATTTATCCAGCATCCCGGACTCCACCTTTAAAAACAGGTTTTCAGTCAATGCTAAAACTGCATGGTAAAACAATGTACTTTTTCAGTACTTTCAGAAACACAGAACAGAAAGTAACATTTGACCAATATTACTCATGTAATGAGTGCATGTAAACACACATGCGCATGTAAACACACATGCACATGCACACACACACACACACACATGCACGTACACTGCAGAGCTGCAACTTCAAATTGGTCTTAATCACATTAAATATTTCCATTCAAAAGAGACTGGAAGAGAATGCAGGGAAGTCACATAGCTTGGTGGTTCCTCGCTGTGTGTGTGTGTGTGTGTGTGTGTGTGTGTGTGTGTGTGTGTGTGTGCGTGCGTGTGTGCACGCGTGTGTGTGTGAGACATGCTGGGCTTTCTCACCAAGACCAGTGTTTAATTAGATTCTAAAAATATGTCCAGTACTAATAATTACAGCATGTTTGTCATTAATGAAGTCTCTGATCTCCGCTAAACCCTGCATGTGTGAATACCTATTTGTTGTTGTTATTGTCAGCATGTGTGTGTGTGTGTGTGTGTGTGTTTATCAGTAAATACAGTATGTACAGTAAGAAATTATCTTTACAGAAGACACATACTATTACAGAACTTAATGTTGTGTTGGTACTGCTATGAATGGAACAGCCCCACCACATACCAAATAAACAATATAATCAGTAACATCTTTTTTGGATGACCTAAATTTAGTAGCATTTAGTAACACTACTTTCCATTACTTTAAGCTGCTTGCTCACAGCGCCCAAAAAGGGCAATCGACTCCAACCAATGCCACCTGTGCGCCATCAGTCGGTGTTAGTTTGTGTTAGTTGGAGTTGTGGAACCTCTGCAAAGTTTTCCAACAAACCGCAATATGAGTGTGTTCTCCTGACAACACGCTCTGTACATGTAAGCGCACATGCTTTTCATTGAAGGAGTCTAGGAGGCTGTCTGTCCATTACTCTCTTCACTTCGCTGTAGTTTCTGAACGTATTGAAGCCGAATTGTGGTAAGAAAACACCCAACTCGCCATAAGCAGCAAGCAGTTTTCCAACCACGATAGTAGCCGTCTAGTTTGCAATTGAGATAGTTTGCAGTTGAGATAGGTTATCCCCATTTTTCAAGGCCTGAGTTGTCCTGTCGGTTACAGTCAGGGCAATATTGGCAGTTGGTTTTCTGAACATTTTAAAGACTGCAACAAACTATTGCCAACTTTAGAACGTTGTCTGGGCAGTGTGCAAGCACATTTAAGGGCTTTGCACACGGGAAGCAGGACCTGCTAGTGTTCAATTCATTTTAAATGAGAAGCGGGCGGCCGAGGCGGGCGGGTTGGGAGGCGGAATGGCGGGCGGGCGCAGTCCCGAGAACTTTGCCGCTTGTGTGCACGAATCGAGAACATGGCTGCCCGCCTCCGAGATCAAATATATAAAACTTTTGAGCCAGCGGCGTGGCGAGCCACGCATTTGCCTTCTACGACTTCTTCACCAAACAAACTGACATATTTTGTCTCAATTAATATAAAATAGGCTAGGTTTATTTAGAGACGGTTAATAAATATGTATTTTTGTTCATCTAAATGGTAAAATGGGCGCATTTATACGTGGTTTGTTTATAGTTCTGTTCTCATGGTTACCTCAAAACAAGATGCATCGCTTCCGCGACTCTGGGCAGTAGATTTGCCTTTCACATGAGAGGCGGACGGGAGGGTGCGGGACAGAGAGTGGGACACCATTCAAAGCAATTTACTGCGTCAAATATTTCTATTTTTATGACCGTTTATGTTGTTGATATGGAGATCAGATTATTGTACGTAGGACTTAATTTCAATTATTGATTGTCATTAATGAATAGGTTAATAAGAGAACAGCTGTTTTTTTATATTCATATTTCTTCTGCAACTGTCCTTTTTAAATTTGAAAGAAGTCCTAGAAGTAATTATCTAAATTATATTTATATATATTATACATTTTATATATATTAGATTTATTTTAGATATATATTAGATAGTTTACAATGGCATCACTCAGAAACATCATATTCAATGGGCTAGGCTCATGAAAAAAAAAAGTAAACATTGCGATAATGGCAATTGGGTCCCATCGCTTGCAGTTGGGTTAGCATCACCGCGGTATTGCAATATTGTGTTCTTTCAGTAAGTGGTGATGTACAATGTCCATGTATTTAACCAGCCTACTAAGACAAGAGAAAAAAGGGGAAAGAAACAATAATGTCATGAAAGTGTAAATGTTGAAAATTTGACATGTCAATAAAAGTGAGTAGGGTGACCTACTCTTAGCTGAAAGATCCTGGGGTCGACCCCCTGACAGCATTAGCATCCTTAAACCCATTCATGGTACTTACTGTAAGCATACCAGCCTGAAACACTGAATCGGCATAGACTGACCGAGAAACATAGTCCATACCCATTCAATGTGTGTAACCTACAATATGTGAACAGCCATTTACTGGAATAGCTACTAATACTTTTGCTGTAGGAGAGCTTTGGAAGGTGAAATATCTTGCCTGTAAAATGATCATTTATCAAACTTTAGCGTGAGGAAACACCATCCGTGTACCGTAGTGGAGAAAACGTGTGTGAAAGCTGTGAATCGTGAAATGTATCAAAAATAAAGTAGCTAATGTTCATCCGCATGTTAGGGGAATGGGGACATGTTTGAAAAATTGTTTGGAGAATGAGCTGCAAAGTAGATGCAGCAAGGTAAAAGCTGTTAAAAAACGATAGCCGCCTGAGAGTTTGCCACCAGAAGACGCTAATTAGCAGTATGCACGCATATTGCTATCCAAAATTAATGAATGCTGGGACATTCTCCTCACTTTGCCAAACAACAGACGTTTTCAAAAAAACATAATTGATCCCCGGATTGCTTGAAACCCTTTTGCTTATTTCACAAGAAATCACGTATAATATTTGAAGACTTCAAATCAAGAACTTTATTACTTTTAACAGACGCTTTACCATCCCAATAGATTACATTTTTTAGGGGAGTAATATGCCCAAGGCTGCATATCACTAGGTCACACCATCTTTCCTGGCATGCATTTAGCTAAGCCATCAGTCTGCACTGTAATGAGGGCCAAAAGGCAAATAAATCCATCGCCGTCATGCCAGATTCTATGATTACTATTGATGCTGCTCATCAGGGATCTCATTGTCTCAGCAAGTGTGATTGGTTCTGTCTGGTAGGAGCTCCATGGATATGCATGTTCCTGAAGATTCCTGCTAGATGATGATGGTGTGTGTGTGTGTGTGTGCGTGCGTGTGCGTGTGAAAGAGAGATATTAATACTGCTATTTGCCAGCACCACTCTCTCCTTGCACTCTTTTTCAGAGCAAGGTTAGTTGGCAATATCTCAAGTAATTCCATAAAAATATTGCAGACCCATGGTACCAATAATGACACACATGTGCGCTCCAAACTTCAAGCTCAACTTTCAAATTCTATTATTTTAGATGCGTTTATATCAATCCTAATCCTTTGAACTATTTTAAATGTTACTAAATGAACTAAATGAGAACCAATCCTCCAGCATGTATATTAGGCTGTATTCTCCTGAATGTGTGCACAAAGCGTGCTCACAGCCACACATGCATGGCTGATTATCAAAGACGGTGGCATCACTTGACCTGTGACGTCTTGCACGAGGGTCTCAAGGTTAATAATTGCTATAGTGTGTCAGTTCCAGGTCCATGGGCTGTGGCGTAACACAAACACAGGCAGGCAGGAGTAATCTATAGTCAAAGGCCGGTCCAAGACACAACACAAAGAACTCCATAACTCAAAGAGTGACGCAAACCCTATAATGGGTTTTCAACTGGGTGTTTTCCCCCTTGCCATATTCATACAGGTACCTTGCTCTAAAGGGTTTTAGCATCTACATCAATTTAAAATAAAGAAAGGAATAGATTTAGCATGCTGGTTGCAGTTTGATTTACCGTGTGCTCAGTAATTCAATAGCATGAGGCAATGTTTACTTGGTGCAGTGCACAGGCTACTTTGTGGCCCAACACCTGAGACTCCCTGTGGACAACCTACCGATCAATCACAAAATCATCTCTGATCAATCAGTGCTTTATATTGTGATGCTTAGAAAGACTTGACACAATGTTGCTATGGCACCACTGGGTTCCTTCCGTAAACGAGACATAACCAGTTAAAAAGTGACCTGACAGTTGGTAATGCCTTATAACATTTTTATAAAGAACCCTAAGAGGCTTTTCTGATGGCTTAATTCAATCTTAATTCACAGGTCTAAAATAGTAGCGATTTTCCCATATAGCCTGTGAATTCATACTGAGAGAGGGCAGTTTATGCAGGTAATCAATGTAGCGATGTAGTCATATACAGTGTTGGGCAGTAACTAATTACTAGTAACTAGTTAATGTAATATTATAACTGTTTTCAGTAACTAGTAGAGTAACTAATTAGTATTTACTAAACAGTAATAATATTGCAATTACTAATCCAAGTAATGCTGCACTACTGCGTTACAAGAACGTGATTTCTGGTCCTAGCAAATAGGGTAGGCTAATTGAAGCAACCTGTTCAATAATGGTTTGAGAGGCTGCAATGTTTTCACTTTGGCTGATTGTTGACTCCTAAGGTTAAGTATTGTTCCAATAAAGAGGATTCAATTCTACAATGAGCTGGCTACACAGGTTGTCATTTTTCAGAAGGGGCGAGTCAGGGTAGTGATTGTGAAAGTAATATAGTAATGTAACTAGTACTGTAACTAAATAGTGTTAATACCCAGAAGGAGTAATAAGTAACTAGTAACTTATTATAATTCCTGAGGTAACTTGCACACTGGTCATATGCCATATGAATTATTAGGTAGGTTAAATGCTATAGCTAGCATAGGCTGCACCTACTAAGAGATGATGTCAAGTCTATCCACATCCTGCTTGGCCGAAAATCCATTAAGAGACAAGGCAGGGTTTACCATTTCTAGAGTAGTTTAAAGTTAGTGTTAAATTCAACTTCTATATCCAAAACGTACAAATCCAAAAACAATGTATCACAAAATGTGTCTTGTGGTAATTACCCCACAATCAGTTTGCCCATCATGCTCTGTCACCTGTCACGCTGTGTGTGTGTGTGTGTGTGTGTGTGTATGTGTGTGCGTGCGCGCGTGTATAATTCTCTGCCACGTCAAGTAATTGAATGACTCTTCAATCAATTAAGGCAATGAGCTGTTTCAATTAATGCTTTTGAGATGGCATTTATTTAAAAAGAGCACACACGCAGGTAACTTTGCTGGCCCATTCGCCGACACATACATCCAATGAATTGTACTTCATGCATCCAATACACACACACAGACACACACCAAACTAAATAATAGGCTAGTGTTAAGTCAAGACACACACACTTGGACACAGCATAGTGTTTGTAAAGCTGCTCATCTTTCCAGTGCTAGTTTAATATACATTTTCCTAAAAGATTGGGATATGTTTCCCCCCCGCCTGTTGCCTATACGACACTGTCCCTCCCCATCTATACAGTATTTCAGGCCAGCGACAACTTGATTAGACAGAAACTGTAGAAAAGACCAGAGCTTGGGAATAAATTGATATTAATAACAGTGATTCTGCTGGCAGCGTCTTACCCAGCTATTTTCAGATGTTATGCATGCATCATTCATAAAATGTATAGTTGCCTACTGAAGAAGAAAAGAAAAAGTATTTCTGTTGAAAGAAGCTGCAAGCTAACTAGTCATAATATTGGTCCCACTTCACATTTGAAAAAGACTTTAAAAGGAATATTTGCCACCAGCAAAATAATTTGACAAAATTGATAAATCCCTGATATGTATGTTAAAATTAATATTTATACCACTGAATATTTATACCACTGATTCTCAAATCAGAATGAGCTTAATAAGTGTTTAGGTTTCTGGGACGATATACAGTTTAAACATGATAGAAGAAAAACACTTGTAATTAAGGAAGGGGATTCCTGGTGGTGGGGGTTTAAAAGGAAATATGTTAAAGTAAGGCATAGTGTAACTTCACACTTGCTCTGAGCCCTGACTTTACCCATTGCACAATTTAGAAAAAGTCTAAAACTTCAATAATCTGAGTGAGGGGAGGGTAGGGGCTGAGAAAGGGATCCCATTAACATTAACGTTAACATTTTAATTTGATGACGCACAAATGGACGGAAAGTACAATTGGAAAACAGCCCTGCTCTTTTTAACGGATATTACATTTTAAGACAATTAAATGCAGATTTTGTTAAAAGATATTTTTTATGGTGAAGTTACTCTTAAAAACAACAACAACAACAACAACAACGCCTCAGTGACATGTGACATGTCTGCTCTGTCAAATAGATTAGGTTTGGTTTGAGCTTTATTGACATCTGAAGTACTGTTTAATGGTTATGATCAGTAAGAAACACACTAACCCTAACCCTAACCCTAACACACACACACACACACACACACACACACACACACACACCGTATCACAATCTTAAAACATGTAAGGTTCACTCTCCAGCCAGTGCCATCTGACCAGTGACACTGGGTTAGTAATGTCTAAGTTGGTCTCATAAGGTAAAAATTAGAATAAAAATGATACTACAGTATATGCGTCATGTGATCTTGTACAATCCTACTGTACCTCCAGCTTTTGAGAATGTCATGGCAATTGGAGGCAAAGCATTATTTCTACTGTGTTATCAAGCTGATTTATATTACTAATAACTGGAAAGACCCTATCCAAAACAGGAGAATGTAATGATAGTGCATTTTTATACCATCTTTAATACACTACAACAACTGGTTTATAACACAAACAAAACACAAACACACACAGAGAAGGCTACACAAAGGCCCACCAGGCAGGGTCTGAGAGTTATGGCACATAAGAGCCTCGCTCACGGCAGGTAATTAGGAAAACAAATGAATTTAGCAGCATGCTACTCACTCAGCCCTCTCAAGACATTACACTTAATTTCACCGCGGAAAAAGAAAGCAGACTAAATTGGGAAAAAAGAGAAAACAGAACTAAAAAATAACAGAAAAAATAATGACACAAATACGACAGCATGGAACCCACAGAAGCAGACCTCAAACTCACCCACACACCCACACACCAACACACACACAGGTACGTGGCAGAATGTAAATGAGGCGATCAGATGATAAATACTGCAGGCAGGGTGGTGTCATTAATCTTTGAGGAGATGAGGTGTAGTAATTAAGGTGGCTGACACATGGCAGAGTCCCATTGGGAGCATGTGACAGAGTCAGGCAGGGGAACAGCATGTCACGCTACTTCTGGCCCACGCTCATGGTGGGATGCTCAGGTGAAACCTCCTTCCCCTCACCTCCAGACCACAGAGTACTGCAAACACATTCGTCTACCTTCTAAATTGATTTTTCTAAATGTTATTGAAAAGAAGGTAGTGTATTTTCATACATATATGGCCTCATGTACTAATGTGTAAGCGCCTGTTTTAGGAGTCATTCCGTCGCACTTTGCGCCTGCGATTGGGAGTGTTGTGCAAAAATATGGGAGGAGATGCGCAAGGAGAGAGTGATTATCTATTCCGTTCAACTGAAAACTGCGATGCAAAGCGCAAGTCTGTTTTGCGGTGAAAAGTCTGTGGCTCTGAAAAGCAGGTGTTGTCCCAGTTATCCCATTCATTGAACACTGGAGAAGCAAGCAATGGCAAGGTTAATCCCGAGCAAGAGAAAGGCATGCCAAGGAGAGACGTGCTGGAGGATTTGATTGCTTGTGTGGTGTTAAAATAAATGTTTATTCCACTTTAATTTAAATGTTAGAGTCACCCAAACATAATTATTTTTGGGTAGAATTACGCCTTTTTTAGGTTATTTAGGTTGACGATACCTACTGTACAGTATAGACAAGTAGGCTATTTATAAACGGGTCTGCTCCATGATCGTTAAACTTGTTTTCGTTTTCTGAGTCTGCTGTTCCATTATTGCTTTTGTGTGCCGCAATTTACGGATATGGCTGGAACATAGACCAGACTAGGTATAGGTAAAGGTGCTTTTATTGTCACATGCACATACTGTACATGTAGCGAAATTTGTTCTCTGCATTTAACCCATCCCTCAAGGGAGCAGTGGGCAGTCGCTGTGCAGCGCCCGGGGACCAACTTCAGATGTATGCCAGTGTCTTTCGCCGACTACTCGCCGCGTTAACGCCAAGTTTAGAGGGCGGTGCCAAGCGCAGATTACGTTCAGTCGCAAGTTTAGTACATCCAACGTAAAATGAGATGGCATAGCGTGCGCTATCTGCGCTCTGGGTGCACTCACTTTTACGTTGCTAACGTACGTACATGAGGTACACAGAGCGATAGACCACAAAGCATGTTAAAGGCAGGGTTAGTCATTCTCGAAAAAGCTTGCTAATTTTGAGCTCAAATCAAAGCAAACTCCCTCTGACGCTCTGCCACACACATTTATTTTTATTTTAAATAGTTTTTATTGATATCACCATTCGTTTAAATTTGATATCAACTTTCGAAGGTTGTGTAGCCTAGCCAAAGGCTATAGCCTACACACACACAGCCATCTTAAACATGCTTTAATCAAGCGGGAACCTCCGGTGCTGAGAAATTAATACAATTAATACACAATGGCCATTTGAGGCTGGCTGCAAAAGAGAGTCAATCCCCATAGACTACAATGTTAAAATGTCCGACTTTACAGCAAAAAAAAAACATGTTTACATCCTGGTTCAAAAAACGGGTTTGGTCTCTATAGCTAGTCTACCCATTCATGACACTGATGACAACTGTACGGGGGGTGATATTTTTTATAACTCAGATAAAAATATTTTGGCTATGAATTTTTCCCCTTATAATGAATAGGGGGGCGATACAGGCTGAGTGAGGTACTGCAATGATGGTGACGGCCAGAGCCAGCACAGAGTGGTGTTCAAATACGCTCTTGAGAAAAGCTATGGGTGACGTCACGGAGAGTTTGTCCATTCAAACTAACAGTCTATGGTTTTAATCTCAGATTCCACATATGACTAAACGCATCTTGGTACCGGATGGTTTTACAGCTACTCGTCTCTTGTTTTGGGAAACAAATTTAAAAAATAACACATAGGTTTTTCGGTCTATTTGACTTGCAGAAAGCCACACAGCCATTCTTCAGTATTCCTACGGCGTAAAAGGACGTGACGTTTTGTAGTCATTCCCTCTAGGACCCCGGAGCAATTCCGAAAGTGAATCTTGATATAAAATTTCACGAAAGTTTATATCAACTTTTACGAATGTTGACATCAAATTTCAGAAACTTGATATCAAAATGAAAAAACTTGATATCAAATTTTGTGAAATTGAAAAGTTGGATTTAATAAAAAACATGTTAGTGTCAAAATGGCTTGCTTGTGTAGTGTTAAAATAAATGTTTATTCCACTTCTTTCATTTACATTTTATAGTTATTTTGGGGTAGAATTACGCCCCTGTTATCTCTAGGTTTGACAATCATATAGACACGTTATATTTATAAATAGGTCTACTACTTCATGGTCATTAAACTTGTTTAATTTTTATTTGTTCTGAGTTCGCTGTTCCATTGCTTTCAGGCTCCGCCACTATAAGGCTGAAACACAGACCACTCGCAGTGTCTACTCCAAGTTTAGAGGGCGGTGCAAAGGGCAAGTTTAGTATATCCAACGTAACAGCGTGCGCTCTCTGTGGTCTGCTTTCGCTCGCTTTTAGTCTGCGCTCGCTAACGTAAGAACATGAGGCCCAACATATCAAATGTCCATTCTATTTGTTTCTGGTTACACGAGTTGGTTGTTAGAGTTAAAACATGAACCCCATTAAATAGACCATAAAAGCAATTTTACACACTGCTATAGTACTCAACATTACATTTTTATATATACTGTATATATATTATTAGTATTATTATTATTTTAAATGTTTTTCTCATGGCTCTTTGTATGATTTGTCTATGGTATGAAAACCTTTAAGAACCCCTTGCTTTGGTCTATCAGTTAGCCACCACACTAATGATCTACCGGTGTTGCTCGTTATATTCAAAACTCATTAAAAGCTGGGTTGTTTATGTCCTTTTTGATGTTATAATTACAAAAAAGATACTCTGAAAAATTGCAGACATTGTGTGCCAGGCCTTCCATTATGACATTTGCCTAATTGGAGTTACGAATATTTAATAAAGTAAGTTAAATAGTGAGGTAGAAATTGCCCTTTGTAGAAATGACAGCAAAAGTTTCAGTTTCTTTCTTTAATAATGACAAATAAACTTTATATAACCAATTTATTATGTAAACCATATATGCAGTATATTTTAAATAGGCAATGGAAATGTACTTGTGATTGACGTGAACAATTTGATTTGCACATCCTGTAATCACAACAAAGGTGGGTTGCTTGTTAATCACTGTATTTCTGCATGCAGTGCCCACCCAGCATCAGAACAAGTCAAACAGATGAAATAAACAACGTATTTTACTGTCTCTGTTGATTGGCAAATGCTATGTTTCTTATCCTATGATGTTGGGTTGTCAACACTGGTAATGTTGCATTTATGGTTCAAACAATATAAAAACAGTGTTTCTGTGCAGCCGGGAGTCACTAATGTCTGCATAGCACTTATCTACATGTCAAGGATATATCTATCAGTATATATATATATCACTTGGGTCAATAATGGCACATGAAAGTGGACATGTAAGCATGTGTGATATTTTAAATTGAGAGTGGTGGATGTGTTTGGACACAAATGCCTCTGATTCAATTGGTCGGATAAGAGTTTCTTATTGGACCACTTACTGTAATCACATGTTTTTGTGTTGTCAAGTGTCAAGTCAACACTATTTAAGCAGGTGTGCTATGCGGTGGCAATACGATAGCTTAGAATAGTCTAGTAGTGGATACTATAATGGATTGGAAACTTGCCTCTCAGTCTAAAGGTAATACAGTACTGTAGATGTGTCTGCTATAAGATTATAAAAAAGCATATTTACAAACCTGAGGGTACTGTACACGGTTGTTTCTGGTGTAAGCAGATGGAAAGGGGCACCTTATTGTAAAGCTATGTCTTTACAAAAGGTTTACATTTACATGTTGTTCTGGATCAGTCAGACAACACATTCAGACAGATTTTGACCAGATTCAGTTATGGCCGACACATTTCCAGCGTCGGAACTGAACGTGGAACTGAACGTCGAACAGCATCTATGCTCCTTATGTAATCGAAGACCAGACTGTGTGATGTGGACGTCTGGGACGCCACCCGACCACCCGACCATCCGACAAAAAGTCTAGAATGTGAGAATGTATTATATTTCATTATAGTTTGACAACTCCTATGATGTGTACATGTGTATGTGTAAAGTGCCCTCTGTTGCACATTTAAACACAGGCTATCGAAGTGATCGAGGGATGCTGCTGTTTCTGCCATCAGGTGGAACAACATATCTTTCTGACGTTTTCTCGAGTGAGTACAATAACAGAGAAAGATTCATGTTGGTGAGAAAGAGTGCAGGCACTTTAAGAAACTCGTCGAGTAACTGGTTAAGATAGGTTATAGGTTACCAGGCATTCCCCAGTAACAGTAGCCACAACATGGTCTGTTTAAGTTTTTTTTTGTTGACCAAAACGCCAGCATCACATTCTTGACTCCTCTATCCCTACGACATAGTTTGTGAACGACAGCATATGACACGATCTGTGTCATACATGTTGCCAATCTCAAGGTTAATATAATCTGATTGGCAACTCTTGTGAAAGACCAAAAAATGTTTTTGTCTGATCTTGACATAGTATAGTACGTACATATTGTTGAACCTGAAACAGCCATTTGCCAGTTTTTTTGCCGTACAATAATTATATTAGACTACAGTTAAATATAATGTAACCACATTGAGTTGGAAAACTATATCTAACTCGGAGTGATAATCTTTTTTAGATTTAATTAAAATCTAGTTGGACTTCTTTCCAATATAAATGGCTTATCTAGTGACTTAAAAAAAATTGGTGATTTACTCAAAATAAGACATTTTTTCAAGTGATTTTCACGTACTGCATTTGCACATTTGCTTGTTTTAAGCATAAGCAAGCTCATAACTAATATTTCTGCACTCATATTTGATTGGGCACTTTTGCAATAAACATTTGAATTAGGATATTAATCAAACTGCTGCAGAGAAAGTTGACTTCACAAATGGTTTGCACCATTTATATATTGAATGTGCTCCTTGTAGCAGTAAACAGCCATCATTTTATTTAGAGTGGAATTGTCTGCGTGGAAACATTTAGAGTGGAATTGTCTGCGTGGGAACATAAGCAACAGTCAGTTCCATGGGTAGGCCACTCTGGGCTGCCAATCCATTCTTCATCCTGATACAGCAACATGGCCTGCCCTCTCTAGACACATTCATCTTAATAAATCACACAATTCTATACACAGAGAGTGAGCAAGATAGACAGATAGAGACAGAGAGAGAGAGAGAGAGAGAGAGAGAGAGAGAGAGAGAGAGAGAGCAAGAGTGAGAGAGAGAGAGAGAGAGAGAGTGTTTGTAAAAAAAAAAAGTTCCAGTCAATACTGATCACCTTGCCAGCCTCTGATTGGTTAGCTGTAGTGAAAGGCAATCCTATTTGTTCAAGCTGAAGAAAAGGATTCATTCCAAAGAGATGGAAGCAGGATGGAACTTTGTGTTTACAGCACATAAACACATTAAAGACACTTTAGAGGACTCACCCTTCAATTGCTTTAGATACCTCATCAGTTAATTATCTGATTTCCAACATGGCTGGGCCAGCCTTAATGGCCTCGACTGGGTAAGTACGAGCAACTCGACACCGTGAAGTGTTCGGAGGGTGCTCGAGCAGGATGCGCACTGGCGGAGAGTCTAATGAGAAAAGTCCTACTGTACCCACTAAACATGTCACAATTCCCCTGCCCGCTTTTCACTTGTTTCATGCTCAGAGAAATCCAATCTATCATAATTACACGGATGTCTGCTTTTATTGATCACATGTTAGTCAGGCAAGACTGACAGCCAGGGGTGGAATTAAAATAGATGTGTAGTGAGTTACGGAGGCCAGAGCTTGGGGACTACTACTCCACTTTGGCTCAGTGGCTCAGGAGCCTGCTTGTGTCACTTTGATATATCTCTCTTTTTGCTGTCAGAAAATACCCACAAACACAAGCCCATACACATGCATTAACTAGTTTAGCCTGAGTCAGACAGCTTTACATTAGTAAAAGGCATGACGATATATACGATACGTGACTTCATGTAGATACAGAGAACGCTAGACATGGGCTGCGCATGGGCACTACTGCCTTTGACACACACATTTACGAGAGCAATAATTAACTGATCGGCCCACACATACCGCATTTCCCTTTCCTCCGACACACACGCACGCACACGCACGTACTAGCATTAGTCACAAGGCAGTGTATGGTCCTGTCTTAACACTGCCATTAACTCTGAAGTGCATTATCATCATTCTCATCGTCATCATTACCTTTACTGCCATCCCACCAGGGGGGCAGGGTCTGACTCTAGGCTTGAAGCAGCCTTGACGTGTGGCGACGGGTGGTACTACAGCCTATAGGACCAACTGCAATACACACCCCATTCATACATGAATTAGCCTTTTAACTGCACTACTACATTTCAGGTGCAACACTTGGTTGATATGGTGCTTAATATTATTCTCTTGGTGCTAATGTACATATATTTTTTCTAACAATGTCAATAAAGCCAGTTTGGACAATTGTTTGTCATGATGTTATAATCATGCAACATAGTCCAACGCTCGTGTCTGAGCTGCACGTGCATTTCTCTTGCACGAGCGACATGCGGCGTATTTGCGAGCACGTCATCGATCCTACTTTTAGTGTAAATGCTAAATATTAAACAAAACATGCCTACAAATATATTACAGTACAGTCCAAAACAAAAACTGCTGTTATTTTATATTGTACTACACCACACATGCACGAGGCTTGAGGTCGGGAACTCCAGTATCGCAAGTTGCAACGTAACCTTCTGTTTGTACTGCGCATGTGTCAAAAGAGCCACTTTGACAATATGGCGACACCCTTAATTAGAAAATCGCGCCTCACTGTGACAGCCATGTTCTTCACTGTGTCTATCTAATAATAAGTCTATGCGTCCCACCCATAATCCCATTCACCATCGGCGTTGTCGCGAAGACTGTGAAGCTACTCCTCTGCATTCTCGCGGTTGTCGTGCGTTACACAGAGCTCTGTCTGGGGCCCACGCAAAATGTATGGTTGCTTTTTATAAATAAAAAAAGGTTCTTCATCATGTGGTGACTTATTTGCTTCATTCCTCCGCACCTCCATCCTAATCCCTCCTGTCGGAGGTGTCACAGCGACTTTGTGTATCATTCTGGGACCACTGAAGCCCTAATGGCCCCTGATGGTAGCTCCAGAAGAGTCAGGAGTGCGAGGATGGTGAAGAGATGAGAGGGGGATCGGGGGGGTTGGTAGAGAAGGGCTGATGGATAGACTGCAATAATGAGGGGCAAGAAACAGGACACAGGAGGGGAACGAGTGATGCTGCGCTGGCTGGAGTGATGGAGGTATAGACAGTGTGAAGGAGAGGAGAGGACGGAGGAGATGATTGGAGGGCAGCGATTAGTAATCGCTGCTGTTAGCAGGCATTTCTCAAACTCTCGATGTCCTGTTATATTTTTTTTACCTCAGAATTTCACCTTATCTCATCTTATTGATTTTGGGACTCCCGTGACTTTAATGCGCTGGGTTATCAGGCCAAACGTATTAAGATTCCATTGACAACATTTGTTGACACATCTAATTAGAATGTGTCACTTTAATAAATACACAGGCTTTTGTTAAACCAACTGGCAACTTTTGTTAAACCCTTGACTGAAGTTTCCTTGCCTGAATATTCACACTATTGTTTGGCAAAGACAATAATATATCATACACGTCTTAAAATAAGGTCAGGATTTTCACCCTCCAAAGAATACTCTGAATGTGTCTACAGCAGAGGTCTTCAACAGGGGGTCCGGGACCCCTAGGGTAACCCTAACCTCAGAGGTACTGCAGAGGATCCTCCAAATTATTTGATACCAAACTTATTTTCTTCCATAAATGTCAGAAAATATAAACATAAATACATCCTGTGCTATAAATACGTCAAAATTAATTTTAATGGCTTAGTTAATGGCCTACTTTTATACATGGCACTATAGGCCGCCCTACACATTATTGTTGGCCTGGAAAATTAATATGTTATACCTTATACCATATGTGATAGAAACACAGCACAAGGACCAAGTTTTTCAAGAAAAACATTGAAGATCTCTGGTCTACAGTATAAAGACGATCACCGTCTCCACTGGTAGTATGTGGTCTCAAGTTACTCCAGTGTTAGACTAACATGTACTGTTACAAGAAACTGGAGTACCTTGAGAATATGTACAAATATACCAAATATACCAATAGAGCTGGCGATCACCTCTACTGCATCGAGAAACAATGGAAGCGAATGTCCAATGAACGCACGCCTCTCCAGGGACTTGAAGCTTAAGAATGATGTGGAGCCGCGGGTTTAACACGAGTTCCCATCCCCCGGTTGCTACACCGAAGCAGACACGCGTCGGCCATTCACAAGCATGGAGCCGGCCTTTACATGACCAGTGCAACATTGTCAACACTTTTCGCAGGCTACACACAGTGACGCTCAGTGGCCTGCAGCTGCTTCTAAACCGCATGAGGACACACGCGCTGGGGACGTCTCCTGTCTCTCCGGAAAGCTGATAGGCAGCGGCCAGCCCACCGGCCATGGAAAAGCTTCACATCACATTCAGCAGCCTCAGCAGCATGCTGATGGCTGACACACGCGCGCACACACGTGCACGCACGCACAAGCACACGAGCGGGAAAGGCAGTCAGAAGTAACAAATTTGTGTATTCAGCGTCTGTCAAATTACAGCTCTGGGGAGTGGTAGCAGGCGAGAGGGAGGGGTAGAGAGAGAGAGAGAGAGAGAGAGAGAGAGGGAAAACACGTCTTAGCAGTGGGAGCACAGCAGCTTCCTGTCTGTCTCCCAGTTGGAGATGGCCGAGACGTTCAGTATGGGAGTCACACACACACAAAGGCAGACAGGCAGGAAGGTAGGTAAGAACAATAAAATGCGCCCCCCGCCAAAAATAGCCCCATTATATTCCAGATAATCAGATGTATCAATAAAAAAAAGGCTCCGCTGACAGTAGCGCAAAAGAGCGACGATGCGGGAGAGACAAAGAGGTGTCTGTGGATTCAACACCGGCTCGGCTGTTATCTCGCCGAGGCGGCGGACGCGATCTCGGCCGCGGCGCCGGGGCGATTTCAATACCAATGTACAGCCGCCACAAACACCGCGTAGCCCCGAGTCACGGCCGTGCAGAGGAGCGCCTCGCGAGAAAGGTGATGGAGCGAACAAAGACGTGGCAGTCGGTTGGGAAGGGGTGTGCGTGTGTGTGTGTGTGTGTGGGGGGGGGGACTCTGACAAATTCAATTTGCCAGGGCTGGAGCCAGCGCATGCAGACAGGCCTATATTAGTATTACTCATATGATAGAAGAGCCCATCCATCTCTCTCTCTCTCTCTCTCTCTCTCTCACACACACACACACACACACACACACACAACATAATGTAGTAGAGGGATGAGCAGATGAGAGAGGGAGGTGGAGGAGATGAGAGGAAGGAGGGGAGCGAGGGCAATAACGGCAGCAACAGTGCGTCCGTGGAACAGCGCAGAACGGCTGACTACTGCCAGTACATCTTTGACAAAGACAGCTCCTTATTGTGCCCTTTGTACAGACAAGCAAGCCATCACGGTGTGTGTGTGCGTGCGTGTGGGGGCGTGCGTGTGGGGGCGTTTGTGTGCTATCAACGACCTCGGGGGAAGTGAGATTATTAGAGCCTATTGTTTCGTGAAGGACAAAGCAGAAGGTTGTGTTCCAGTCGGCCTCCATCTTGCCATCCCTTCTGGGGAGCCGGGAGAGAGAAACTCACTTTTCGCCTTACAGTAAAGCACGCCATGTAGGTCAATGCCCTCTCCTTCACACTTTTCCCCCGTACGCCATGGAAGAAAAAGTGCGGGAAATGTGTTTCGCGTCAATGAATAAACCCGCAGCATCACTGACACTCACACGTCGAAGATCTAAGCGTTATGTGTGATTGTGTTTTAACATGTTTTTCCTTTTCCTCCCTGCATTAAGATGCAGCTTGTCTTCATATTTTACCACTTAACATTTAGTGCACGCAACACTGATGCCCTTAAATCCCTTACTTAATTCCCAGCCATACTCTTCAACTTACAGAATACATTTGCCTGATTAGATCTTTAATAAGATTTCTGTTCACATTTCCCTGTCTGTCTGACCCATATGCGGGCATAGCTCATATAATAACTCACATTATCATCAGACAGAATGTGTAGGCGACACAAAAGTGAAAGAGCATCTGAGATACAAATCTAAATCTTCTGTGAATGAAGCGTGTATATTTAACACACACAAACAGACACTATAAAGTGACACTTTAAAACAGAAGTGTCAAGTTCACCTTTTCGGCAAAAAAAAAAAAACCCTTCTCTTTTGTTTTCAAACCAATAACAGCCTTGAAATGAATCCTGATAGAAGTCACTAACGCAATTGACCTTTTACACTCAATCCCACACCTCTGTTCCCACAGGGCCCATGTGGGTTGTGCTGAGGCAGAGGACACCAACATACCCCTTAGCAATCTAGTAGCATGGCTAAAAAAAAATCAATGAGCGGATGAAAATGTGCACGGGGAGTGGACACGCATTGGACATTTAGCTGTACTGAACGTCACTTTAAAATGGTCACATAGTGTTTTACCTTAGACCACCTCTGGAGACCGAATCTAGAATTAAGCGGGACACACTCACACACGAAGACGTACTCGTCTCTCTCTCTCTCATCACACACTCACACGCACACACACACACACACACACACACACACACACACACACACACACACACACCAAGAGGAGTGTTTATTGGTCCCTACAATAAATCCTCTCTAGAGATGTCTAACCCCTTAAGGTCAAACTCATATCAGCCCTGTGTTTGATCTTAGCTCTGGACCACCAGCACAACCGGGGCCCTGACGGTCAGTATGCCCCCTGTTTGTGCTTTGAACAGTGTTCGGGTCTGTTGTTTTGAGATGTGTCTGCTTCTGCCGAGTCCATTTATTGTGAAGGTCATTGAAAGAGTTGACACAAATCAGTGTTTTAAGGGCACATGGGGGCCAAAGCGACGAAATACCATTCTCAAACCACCATAGAAGTTAAGGATTATTCTGGGTCTGCACATTGTGGCACTTCAAGGCTTTGGTTCGGTGTATTGCAATGTGTTTTTAAGTCGGCCTTAGTGTAGTTTTGGTTTTTGAAGTGAAATTTGACACATTATGTGTATGTGCCTGCACGCGCACACACACGCATGCACACACGCATGCACACATGCACGCACACACACAATACAGCCTATGTGTGTTTCTCATTATGTGTTTTTGGGCCAAGCGGCCCCAGAATGATCTAATATGAAGGTGGGGCTCTACATTTGTGGTGTATCTCAAGCCTATATTTAACAGCAACATACCAAGGACCCCAGACCACAGATGCCACACATTCAATCTAACTCCCTTTAGTATGCAGCTATTCCCAGCTAACATGGCTCTTTGTGGAAAATAAACCGCTTGTGGAATAACGTTCCTTTGCTCCCTCCTATTGCTACCCTGGAACACAAACAATGAAACATTCAATTTGCCCTGGTTACAAAATGTACTGTATCATAAGATCATGTTTTATTTGTAACCCATGCAAAAACAATAACCATACTACCAATTAAAGAAACATATTGGAAAAAAAAATGGGAATTTGAAATGTGGACATTTCTTCTGGATATTGTAACTATTTTAAAATCTTAGGTTTGCGTACAGTATTAATTCATCTTCAGAAAACATCTACATCTCTCTGATGAAGTAATTCATAACCCCTTCCAGTCTTTATTCTCTGGCTTAGGTAGCCTATATAAGTAACAGCCCAATGTCTCCAGGTCCCAGTGCAATATACTACTATATTTCTTAGCAAATGATGACTCACTTTTCCCCATCAACAGCCTGGAGACTGTGGGCTTGTGAGAGATAAGCTAGGCCAGCACTTTATTTCTCTGCCATTGTTGATCACCATCTTGCAGGTTACAAGGTAGCTACTAGCTAGTGTTAAAATGTCTGACAAGCCATCAGACAAGTCATATAGGACACAGGCAGGTGCACGGTTGTTTCTCTGTCACCAACTTTGAAATGCATGATGGTAGTTTAGTGGTTCTTGGCAGTATGTTCAAACAACAGCCACTAAACAATAGTGATTTTACTTATATGAATTTATATAAGTTCGTTAGTGCATTATCTTGGATTCATGGAAAGCAAAGCATTTCATTTAATTAATACTATAGCAGATCAATTTCAATAGGATCATCTTTCATTTCAACTTGACAGTATGAAAGGAATGTGTCTCAACCATTACAGTCAAAGCATGGGGAATACAATATACTGTGTTCTGCCTGGAAACAGTGATAGCAGGACTGTTGGTGACTGCTGTCATCCACAACAAACCTGGACAGAATGACGCTCTATGTCAGTCAGGACAACTCATGTTGATCTGTAAAGAGTATGTATGTATGTACAGTATATATGACATGTATTTGACAGGGTGGAGATTGCATGGGCCTGGCCTATGTAAGAGCAAGTCATTTGTGGCTGCAGTCAAAGCAATTATGATGTACGTACACATCATATGGAAATACCCTGTTGCAGAAGGTTTTGAAAATCTAAATAGTGTAACGATATATGGTATAAACAGTACTACTACTGTACTACTACTACTACTACTACTGCATTCGTACTACTACCCATTTATTTCACTGTTTATTTTCTACATAATATGTTTCCATAGTGTGTACGCTGTTTAGTAATCATACTAGTTTTCATTCTATTAGCTGCCGTGCCAAGTCTATTGGCTTGTCTTTCTTGGCCCAGTAGAGCTCGCTAACTTTAGTTCACCCCAGATTTATTTTGGCTTTCAGCTCAGCTAACACTGCACAGTACTGTATATTCATGTGATCCGTGCTATGACTGGCTTCTTCCAGAAGCACGGCAGCTTGAGGTTAACCCCGTTTATACAGCAACAGAGATACAGCCCCTCTCATGCGCGTATTCATATTATCTTTGCTCTGCTCCATAGTCTTTCCCTCCTTAAATAAACACCCACATTAAATGTGTCACAATGTCCGTTTGCCTAGAGAAATAACTGACATTTTGTGTACCTTGACACGTCCATGCGGTGATGATTCATAGGCAGTTTTTGATCATAATGTTACATTTTGTGTTTTTGCTCGAATTTCTGAAAAATGAAAGTATATATTTAAAATGTAACTTTAAGGCAATGGATTATAATGATTATTATACTGGTATGAGGGCATAACTTATAGCCTACAGCTTGCTGTGCACTAACAATAAAACTTACAAATTGTTTGCTATCCATTTTGAATAAAAAATATAAACATTTTAAATGCGGTCAAAATCCCTTTCAATTCAAAAAAGCCAAGTTATGAAAGTTGATTACTGCTGTCTTTTATGCTCCATCTGTCCATGAGAACCAATGATCTGGGTGCATTAGATGCTTGGCAGTGGCGTGGCAGATCTGAAACAAGCTCTACATGCTGTGTACGTATGTGTGTGTGTGTGTGCGTGCGTGCATGTGTACGTGCGTGTGCCATAGAACTGCGTGCTTCCAGTCTAATGTGGTATCTAAAGGATTGTGACAGCTCCTATTGTGTAGACAGAAACCAGTGTCCAATCCAAGACCTTGTTCACATACAGTACTAGGAGCTACAGTATAGCAGACGAGCATATATACTAGACGGAGACTGGAATACTGTATGCTATTGCTATTTGTGTTACATTGCATTGTGCAACACCGCATTGCTTTACGTGGAGCTGTGTTGCATATGTGTTGAGTTGCATTACGTCGAATTGCATTGCATAATGTTGCATTGCATTGTTACATTGTTACATTATGTCAAATGTTTTATTGTGCTAAGTTGCATTGTTACATTGTATTATGTTGCAAAACTTGATATTGTACAGTATGCGTCGTTGATGTGATCGCAGCATCACGTGACATTATGTTACCTGATGTTATGTTACATTGCATTAAAGGCATGGTCGGTCATTCTTGCTAACTTGGAGCTCAAATCAAAACAGTATCGCTCCACGGTCCTCCGCGGCAGCCTCTCACACATTGAAATGCATTGTGAAGCAAAGCGTAGTGCTACGGCTTTGTTAATTCGAGCGGTGTTTGCCACTTTGTTCCTATTTACGGAGCCAGGGCTTTGTAGAACTATCAGGTACTTGTTTTTAACACGCACAGAGAAAGGTAAGCTAGTGAAATATTATGAGATATTTGTTGAATTTGACCAAAAAGTGTATTAGATTACATTTAGCTTGCAATAACTGACAATACCTTTAAGTTATAAAAAGTGAATTGTATTTGTGCATTTTATTTGTGTTCTAAAAACACAAATAAGATGTAACCACCACCAAAATAGTAATGTTTACACAAGTGGTTTGGCAGATCAAAATATGATGAGTCATTTTTTCCACTCAAAAGATCATTGGAGATATAAGGACTGAGATCTCACTGTCATTGGCAAGAATGAATGGTCTGTACTAGAGCCTTGCGGGAATCCTTCCACCCACTCATGTGGATGCAATGAACATTACCCACAGTATGCCATTTAAAATATGATAACATCAATACAAAGCACTATGTAACGCCTTATACAGAGGTCACCATACACCGTGTGATCTCTTTCCTGGAAATGCAATACGTATCGAGTCCAGGAATAACATGAATAGAAGACAACATACACTCTGTGCCAATGGTGCAAGATGTATTGACAATGTGTAGCCAATCAGTTTCCATTACTGAAATAGATTTATGTTGTGCCAGCAGCTGGCCTTGCTCGATTTCTCTGCGTTTATATCCTTATTTTATTGCCTCCCCACCCCCATGCCCTTTCCTGTTATTCCATGTCTCCATCTTCCTTCTTCATCTTGAGCCAGACCAGTAGTCTGTGGTTGCAGTAACCACTTAAAGGAGGAAAAACAGAGGGTGGTCTATGTGGCAAAGAGTAGGCCCTGCAGACTAATGCACCCCAGATGCACGCTGCCTGCTGTGGGACAGCTTCGTTTCCACCACGCCCTTGTTACAAATGACAGAGAGGCTGCTGCATAGCATTATCCGGTCTAAACGCTGCATATTAAGGATGATTTTCTGTCCCTGTTTCAGAGGGTTCATTTTCCTCTGCTGATGTAGTTAGGCTCGCTGTGCGTGATCAAATTGCCCGGGCGCTTAGTGTTTCAGGGGAGACGTGTGTGTGTGTAGGTGTGTTTGTGTGTGTGTGTGTGTTAGGGGGGCTGCAGAATAGTGGGGTGTGCTGTACAGCGCGCCTATACAACAGTTGGAATGAAAAGTAGAATGAGGTTATGAGGGCTATGGATGAGGTCAGCGTAGAAGCTGCGTTGAGCTTGGGTTACAGGAGGGAATGCAGAGGATGGGGCAGCGATGAAAGAAGGCAAAGAGTAGAGAGACACAGCAAACAGAAATGCCTTTGGAGCAAAAACACACTGATGCCACGCGACGTGTGGATGTGTGTGTTTGTACTGGGGAGTCAGCTATGGGGCAGTGCCAATAAGTGAAGGCCCTGATAAAGTTTATCTTCATCTCGCTCCCATTATTACCTCAATCTGGCAGAGAGGACATTGCAGTCTATATCTCTCCTGACACCTTTGTCTCTTCTTGCCGCCCTCCGGCAGAGACCTTCAGGGTGTTTGGTTTTTACCTTTTTGTTTATTTTTTGTTTATTTTTTGTTTTGTTTTGTTCTGTTCTGCACTTTATGTTGCTCTTTTTATGCCAGTGGTTCGAGGGATTTCGCTGAATCTATCTATGATTTAGAAATACGGTAACTGTTAAAACCTGATTGTTTGATTTGTATTGTTCCTCAACTGCCACGCTCTCTTCTTTTGCATTTCAAAAAATGCTCCGGTTGATGGATAGCTAGGATGTACAGTAGTTGGTACCAGCTCAACTCAACTTGGCTCGCCTCTACTCGCTCTGGGAGCTTTTCCACTGCGTGGTACCAACTCTACTCGACTCACCTTTTTTGCTTTTCCGTTGGGAACAAGTTGGGATAGTACCTGGCTGGTACAAGCTACTAATGTCGAGGTTCCAAGCTAGCTGAGGCGATACCAAAATGTGACGTGACAACAATGCAGACTACTGATTGGATGAAATCGTCACTTTGTCATTGCGCAACACGGATATATATACCGCAACTACTGAAGCAGCTATCTACTGAGAGCTGGTCAGGGCAATTCATGTAAACTGAAGATTGACTAAGATATGAACTGTTGGCTGCGCACAGCAACCGAAGAACATTCCAACAATGTAGGGACATGTAAAATAAAAAAAAATGACCGATCAACTGCAGGAGTGGTCCGAACAGCGCCGTCGCTATGGCGACCAGGTACATCTGAGTGGGTAGTATCTGCAGTGGAAAAGTCGAGTAGAGCTGATACTATGCAATGGAAAAGCTCCCTGAAGCAAGTAGAGTCAAGCTGGTACTAGCAGTGGAAAAGCACCAATAGACACTTTAAGCCTGTGCTTAATAGTTAGCAAGGACAGTATTTGTTTCAATGAAAGCAGTGTTCAAAGGCTTCATTATGCAGTCTCATAGACAATGTAGACTGTTTTGTGTTTTGGCATTTCAAATTCATTCTCCTTATTAGCATGTTGACAGTCAACTTGCAGTGGAGACTAGATATTACAAACCAACCATACCTTTGAAGAATATAATAAATCAAAAAATTCCTTGTGACTAATACAAGCCTTAAATTATGCAAGAAGAAGAGTATCTTAAAAATGAACTTAAAGGCAGGATTAGTCATTCTC
The DNA here is from genome assembly GCA_027564755.1 of Amblyopsis hoosieri. Taxonomy (NCBI): domain Eukaryota; kingdom Metazoa; phylum Chordata; class Actinopteri; order Percopsiformes; family Amblyopsidae; genus Amblyopsis; species Amblyopsis hoosieri. Next base: position 30,564 of record JAODUE010017746.1, read on the forward strand.
GAGAACACTAAATTCAAGCTCAAATCGAAACAAAACTCCCTCAAAAGCTCCGCCCCACACATTAAAATGCATTTCGAAGCCATGGGCATTGTTGTTTTGCGTGGTGTTTGCCACTTTGTATATATGCCTATTTACGGAACCAGGGCTGTGTAGCAGTACCGGATCCTTTTTACCAGGCCGCACAGAGAATGGTAAACTATACAGAAATGTGAAGAAATATTTGGTGAATTTGACAAGGTACTATATATATATATATGTGTGTGTGTGTGTGTGTATATGTATATGTGTATATATATATGTGTGTGTGCATATATATGCATTTACAAAAATCTGATTGTTCTTACTGATGGACAAAAAAAAATATTGGACCTTTAAATTGAACAAGCTTTCATTCCCCCTATTCTATTTGTGGACCATGGCCCAGATTTGGACCCAGTGATGAGAATGTCTGGATGATTCACTTTAAAATGGATAAGTTAGCAATTCCTGACTTGTCACAAATGAATCAAAGTTGAAGACTTTCTTTGGCACAAGCCCCCAGGATCATGCGATCCTTTGTCCAATCACATTATTTTATGCAAATTATTAACACAGCGGAAAATCAATGCTAACCCAGTCATACTATTATAGGTGCAAGCTGGTTTGGCCTGATAAGTCACATATAATGGCCAGTTCCAAAATAAGGAATGATGGTTATGAAAACTGTGGTCTCATTTATGGAAAGACAAATTCCCTCGCATCAAACTCAAGACTCAGGCATCATATAAGCTCCATAGCAGTCAATAAAAGCGTTAAAATGTGAAACCCTACAATACAGCTAAGCAGTGCAGGAGATGTCAAGGCAGCTATGATGGAAATGTTCTTAGGGCAGCCTCATTTCATCAGCAGGGTCTACAAAGAGTCATTCTGTGAGTCGTCAGTGCAAATGATTCACTCTTCTATGAGAACACAAGACAGCGAAGCACGGTACAGACTAGGCTGCTATCAAAGAAATGAAAGCATTCAACAAAAACAGGGAGTAAGTCACAGGGAAACAAAGCCTACTCATTGCTAGATGAAAAGTACAATGGAATGTGAATGTGTGTGCGCGTGTGTGTGTGTGTGTGTGTGTGTGTGTGTGTGTGTGTGTGTGCATGTGTGTGTGTTTTTAAGATACAGGACATTGCATGTATGGGTACATTTGTGATTTGTTGTGGTTAACCATGTTTTTTGGAAGAAATCTGATGAGAATTCTTCCCAAAAATGTGAAAACAAAGCTAATCTAATTTCACTGCATGTTTTTTTTTTTTGATAAACAGGATGAGAATCTGAATGTCATTTGGACTACATGTGGAAGCTGGTCATTTCTTTATAGTGTTACATTTTTGTGTGTACTATTAGTTTACTGTGTGTGTGTGTGTGTGTGTGTGGAAATTGTGGAAATGCTTTGCACTAATAAGTTATAATAATTACAATTACTGTATGCCATTTGGCATACAAATCTAAAACAACAAGAAGGTCTGGCGGGTCAAGCATCAGATTCACAATCTTTCGGTGTCAAACTATTACTGTTTGAGCCCTGTTACACACAGATACAGTGATGCCCTCCAAATGTATTGGAGACAGACCCAAGGTGCATTCATAATTGGGAAACAGTGGCGAACATTCTATAATTTGTGAAAACATTCCTAAAATATTAGATTTAAACTGTCACCCTTCATCCAGTTTCAACGTCTGTTCGCCGAGAACTACCTCCTCAAACCGATTGCTTTTGTTCGCAAACGTTCGTGGCCAACAGAATGCAAATGCAAAACTATTTAAATATGTTTGCAAACATTCGCTATGTTCTGCAATTGTGAACGCACCTGATATATGAATGAGTATTATTAACACTGTGAAAGATGTCGGCCTCAAAACATACAAATGTGTGTGTGTGTGTGTGTGTGTGTGTGTGTGTGTGTGTGCGCGTGTGCGTGTTCATAAGTACATTAACTCACAAATCCATACAAATCCCAGGCCCCTCACAGTGTCCGTATGTACAGTAATTCACTCACCTAGAAAGAAAGAAAGGAAGCAGATACATATTAACACATTTCTAAAAAGTAGAGCGTTACAATGATAATACTTTTGTCATATAGCAATGTATAATACAATGTGCTATAATGTTACAATGTTAAATCATATAACATACACAAAATATAGCTTACAGTAAAACTATACAGGATGATACTGAAGTGCAGGACTCTAAATGTGTGTTGCAACAACACACACACACATGCACACGCACACATGCACGCACACACACACACACACACGCACACACACACACACACACACCAGTATCTTAAATGTTTCATTAAAGGATAAACGGATATATTAGTATTAGATGCATGCGTCGTATTTAGAGATGTGAGCATGTACAGTACATCATAGGCCCTATATACTGTGTACACTATGTATTTGCACATATTGTGTGTTTGCATACAAATGAGTGTTGCGTGCATGCATGTGTGAAGGTAGGTGGATTACAGCCAAGCAGCTTGTGAAATGCTATAAGACACGGTTGAATGTCTGCTATCATTGGCAGGACCATGGCGCAGAGGCGACCTCTGTGAGTTACTACAGCATTATAGCCTGTTTAATACATAGGCCTAATATTATAATTGGACATGCTTCATATTTTGACATGTCTCAGTTTTACCAGGGGAAAAAAAAAAAAAAAAAATTAATGACTGCATGGTTCAGAGGGAGTTTTGACGGAGGAGAGGTGATGGGCCTCGGTTTGGCGTCAAAAGTAGAGGTAAAGCATAGGCCATCTCCTCCAATCAGACGATAGCTAAGCTAATGAGCCACACAAAGAGCCCTCGCTACAGCGGTTATGCGCTAAGTCAGAGACCACGCATTAGCCAGGGTCAGTCGCATTAGGCCAAACACATGGGCCAAACTCACCTCACTGAACTAAGTGAACATTAGGTGCCACGGAATATAGACACTTCACTTCCGAATGGTGCATTAGTGTCTCTCCGCAATGACTGTGTGTCATCGTGACCAAACACAGAGCAGTAACCAGGCCCTCTACACTGTGTTAAGTCCCTACCTGTTTTACTTGTGCAGGTGTACAGCCATGACTAACAGGCCCACTAATGTGTTAATGGCTGCTTTAGCCAACACTTTGCACCTGGAGCAAGCTCTGACAATGTTAAAGTGAGTGTGTGTGTGTGTGTGATCCTAATGTCTCAAGTTGCTTATCACGCGTCATCTCCACAGGCAGAGCAGCCATTAGTAGAATAAGATGTAGCCTGAATATAGCAAAAACATAACTTTGGTAAGTACATTATTACCATGGTACTAATTTAATTTGCCATTAAGAGGGTTTTGCCACTCACAAAGATTTACAAAGGTATAAAAACAAAAATGTGTCATTCATTGTGTCCCATACAGGTGTTACAGTAATATGCTAACAAGGAGTGCACGATATTCAACTCAGTATCGTTGTACAATACCATATTGAAAATGTTGCAGGAAGTGCAATATTCCGTTTATTTAGTGGAGTGATTCGTCCATTGGCTGTTTGGCTTAATTGGGGTTGTCTTAGATGAGTGGCTGAGGAAGCTAATGACATAATATAAATCGAAAATGAAACATTAGTGACCAAATAGAATTCCTCCTCGTTAGCTTGGAATTACTGTTGTTGTACAAGTCCAATATGAATATGAATATGAATAGGAATAAGTGCAAAAAAATAGTCTAGACTAGACTAAACTAGACTAACTACTGTAAGTCAAAAACTTGGGCTTTTAAACTGGTCATGTAGCAAGTGGTTTGGTATTGTTCTAACTGACTCATCTTATCTTTAGCAATTGGAATAATCCTGTGTTTCATTGTTGTGATAGCAAAATGTAGCATCTGCTGAGTCTGTATTGTCTTTTCCTCAAGAAATTATTCTTTTGTCCTTGCCCAATCTGCCAGCAAATAGCCAGATGGCTAAATCATTTCTCTCACACACACAAACAAACAATTAAATATATACAAGGGGAAAATATATCACTGAATGAATGGCAAGTGACATCTGATGTTTCCTAAAATGTGCTACATAAGTATTTTTGTAGTCACTCTATTACAATTAAGTGGATATTATCTTCTGACAAAACTCATTTGGCAAATGGGATCATTTTTATTAAAAAAATGTAATACATATAAACGGTTGAAGCTTGAAGAGCTGTTGACATTGTTGTCTGTACATGCATGTTTACATATGCCCACATAATGAACACAGTTGCCCCATTGCTGTGGATGTTTGCATACCATACAGTAGATTTAATTAAAATGTTATACTTATATGTTTCTTCATTGCCACTGATTGCTTTCTGTCTCTTGCTCGATACACACACGCACACACGCACACACACACACACGCACACACACAGCCATAGAGAGTAAGTGGGGAGTGGTGGGTCACTGATAACAGCTCTAATATATTTCTAATGAGGCTCCAGCAAGGTTGTGAAGATGCTAATTTAGCAGTAGATTCAGGTGAACGGCCAGGCTCTCTAGTGCACAGCGGGAGACTTGCAGAGACAGAGAAAGAAGGGGCAACACACATTTCCCCTTGCCGAATAGTAATGAAGATAATAAAACATTAATAATTAGGTAGAAAAAAGAAAATGGGCTTTTTACAACGATTTGGTTTAACACATTAAACTAAATAAACAACATTAATACAAGCTAGTCACCGGCGAAGCGAAATAAAAACAGCAGATGGCCACTGCAGATTTCCTTTTCAGACTTACAAATATTGGTACTTACTCAGCCATTCATTCACTCTATTGTTTATTTATTAGTCAGTTGTTTGTGGCATTTTGTTTTTGGAATAATTTTATTAGCAGCTCTGTGTTAAACATGTTTCTGTTTCCTCTGTGTTCACTGTTTTATGTGTAAACACAGTACCTCTCCTCCTAACTTCTCTTGTTTCCCAGCGGCCTGTGTTTGGCTTGCCACTCAGGGAGAGAGCTTTAGCTCCACCCTGGCCTCCACTCGGCCTCCACTCTTTGTCCTTGTGTACAATCATCACGCCGCTCCCATGACAGAGCACTGCCATTATAAGCGCCTTCCCACTTAACATCACCAGGGACACACGTGTGAATCCAGCATACTGCCAGTGAACTATATCCGTCACCGTGGCGCCACAGACGCGTCCGCGAACGGCCAAACGCATCTGTGCGTGTGTGTGTGTGTGTGTGTGTGTGTGTGAGTGCGTGCACGCGCACGTGCGTGTGTGTGACGGCATAAGAGCAGGCTGTGGATTATGTTGGCTCACCCTTTAGTGTGAGGTGACAGCAGGTTGCTAAAGGATTGATGAGTGGATTCTGGAACATTTTTCCACCATAGACATTCCCTGCTGTGATACATGTTGCCTGCGATGACTCTCTCATCAATATCATCAGTTCACCGCGGAGCTCAGGTGACAAAGGTATCTGTATTGTTACGTGTCCTTGTACGCCGCCAAACTCCTGTTTACTCTTCTGTGAGTGAGGCTTGTTGAGTGAGGACGCACACCCAGCTGTACGGTATCTGAGTGCGTAGGTCTCTGAAGGGCACGGGAGGATTTAATTTGGAGCGGCGCAGTAAATTATTCATTTCATAATGGGCTTCATCTGCCATTTAACTGTTATGCGTCTTTGTAAGCGCCACTCTCCCATTGTATATCCCATCAATCTCCACTGTCTTGATCCCGACGTTAAAAGTTCACACATCCACACAGAGGCCAAATGCACATTGTAAAAGCAGACAAAACTCACATATTATAAATGGTATATTAGATGGGAAATATCAATCATACCTGCACCTTGAGTGGTGGAAAGAAGAGTTATAGAAGAGACACAGCACAGATGGTGTCCTATAACATAGTCAAGCCTGTGCCAGATATTAGCATATCTGCATTCTAGTGTGTTTAAAAAGGTGGGGGGATGCATCGCATATATTAGCATTATTTATAATTGGCATTAGACATTAGTACTAGAGATGCTAACTAACAGAACTGAACTGATCAGAACAACCTTATAGTCTGTCTTCGCCCAAGTTACAATATGTTCGCCACACCATGGCTCTTTGGCTTACGTAACCTTCAATTACAACATTTCTAGGGGCACGCTCATCTCTATATCAGCATACTATTATGTCGCACAACAGGTTCTCACTCCCAACTCGTCAAAAACTGCAGCTTCTCGTCACTTTTCGAAGCGTTAGAAAGCCTTTGGCGTCGTAGGATGAAGACTTCGGTCATTGACTGTTATGGCAACACTACGGAGTTACCACCACCGGTTTATTTTTAGCTATATGGGCATGCAATTTCAGCGCAAATAGTAGCTCCTGGTTGTAGATAAATAATCAATATACAATCGTGACATGTTAAAATGTAATTACTTGAAATCATAAAATTTAAAAGTTTCAGTTATATTTCGGTATAGGCTGTGTGTAGCCTATGATTAAGTAATTACAAACATGGCAGGACTATGTATTACAGTAATACTAATATTATTATTATTTTTTTTAGTAGTAGTAGTAGTAGTAGTAGTATTAGCAGTACTTATTATTGTCTCAGGTCACACTATGGGTGCTGGGGATCCCAACCAAAAGAGCTAGGGAGTAACATCCTAGCATAGCATTCATGTTGCAAACGGTTTTCTGCATTTGTTAATGTGTAAATGCCATGTTCGTTAGTTTTATAATTGACTTTTATCAATTTAAAAAGGTACACAATTACAATATTAGAAAACATATTTTTTGCCGTGAGCAAACCCTGTGAGGCTTACCTATACATGACAGAAGCAACTGGATTTCAGTTGATATTCCTTTTGACGGAGCATGCACGTCTTTTGGACGGAGTTTATGTTGTAAAGCTCTCTCTACCAAAACATAACATCAGCAAGCTCTGTGTGATTTAACAAATCTTATTTTGGTGTTTGACTGGAAGAAATCTTTTTCAATTCTACAAATCTGTCCTGTCAAACCACAGGATGCCCGGCAATAACAAGCGCCCTTTGGCTGGAAACCAATGAAACAAACTCCAATCTAATAATTCGGACACAAACCTAATCACATCTGTAGGAAGAAGCCTATCGTGGGATCCTCAGCAACCGGGCTGTGCAAAAGAGGGATATATTTCCACCATGGGTTCAGGGTCTAGCTCTATCCACAGTCAGATCAGCAGCTGAGCAAGAAGCAGCAGAAAAAAACAACATGGAAATAATAGAGCCCAGTTTGAAAAGGTGAAGTGGGCAGGTCTGACATTATCCTGCTAAATTATTGTCTGTTTCCCAACATTTCCTGGGCTTGCTCTTTCCTCTGATTTAACGTTACAGGCTTTTAAGCTTCCTTCAAAACAATTATGTTACGATAAAATAATCCCTGAAACAAGTGTCTCCCCCTCACCAAATGTTCCATAAAACTGAAAAATTGGTCTTATTTGAAAACTCTTTATATAATTCTAAATTATAATAATTATTAATGGAAAATACACGAAAATGTCCACCACCTAATATCGCCGTGAATTAAGGATTTGAAATCAGAAAAAAATGTGCAGTGGCTCTGTGTTGAAACTGTCACCCTACACCTACAGCATATGTGACTCTAAACTGGGGTAGGTGGGGGGGGGTACCGGAAGGTTTTCAGTGCTACTTCTACCTGCGCCTGCTAATCCTCAGTAACCATGGAAACAAAAAAAAAAGAAAAGTGATTGCTTTGCCGTAACTTCAAAATCAAATCAGTGCAAGGCTAGACTCAAATGTGGCATGGTATGTACTGTAGATGGATGGATTAATAAAATGAGCTATTGATTGATGTTGGCTCGGCAGATGAATGAGCAAAGGATAGATAGGTGAATGACATGAATGTTTTATAAGAATACAGTGCAAATCCTGTGATCTCACACACCACACTGAAACTCTTGAGAACTAATTGAGAAAGAAATGGAGAACTAATATGACATAAAGGAAATAGGGCATTTGTAAAATGAACTGTGAGGAAAATGTGCAACTGTGCTAGTTTGATATACAGTATATACAGTAAATACAGTATATAAATACTGTATATACTGTAGAAACTGTATATATATATATATATACAGTATATACTGTATACACTGTATTTCAAACTAGCACAGTGACTATATATGACTAACTACTTCTGTAATCCAAGTTTACTGTTTTTTTCCCCATTATGCTTTCATTGCATGTCTTTTCGCTATATTGGTTCCATCAATGTTAAAGGCCATTTTCCGTTGCTTACTCTTTAAAATGCCAGTCCCACAAGCACTGACAATAACAATTAAATGTAACTTGTATAGGAACTTGCCGTTTCATGTAAGTATTACACTGTAACAATGCCCAGGATTAAGCATGGCCTTCCGATAAGTAACATTTCTAACAATGAATCTACCTTCTACTTATCCAACCAAAGCTTCATTTACATGAAACAAATAATAATTAGTGGCCTTGATTTGGCTCTGATAATAATCTATCTATTTAAATGCATAGAAGAAGAATGTTCTGTTAATATCCTCATCTTAACCTCTTTACACAATCTTCCCAATTGCAATTATTGATTCAAAAGATTGTCATAAGCCTTCATCCCTACATGCTACGGGCCAAATCAATTATATCCCTTCTTTCGAACACGCCATTTATATTCCTCCCCTGTTATTTATGGCACTGCTGCTCTGTGTAATAGTACGCAATTTATCCAGTTCTAAGAGTAGAGGCATTTAACACAACCTTTTAAGGAGCTAGGAAAGTACCCGTCCTTAACGATGTTCCTCACTTTTATCGTCACTTTACCCTTTTTCCGCCATCGGAATGCTCACGTCATTTTATTGGTCATTATTTGTGATTTTCACGCTCTTCCATCTCACAGTATATATCTCTGGTACACTCTGCCAAGCACTGCACATACTAATCACAAAAGCATACCATCGCGTCCTTGACTAGTCTATCTTACAGGGACACAATATAGCACTGTAAAACGCTGTAAGCGTTGACTAATCACCCCATGTTGTTTGGAAGTGCAACTGCATGAATGCGAATAAAGGCACTCAGGTGTGGGAGGCGAGACCTTTAAGCTTATTTAGACAGACACACAAGATACACAGCAGGTGAAAAACATTATGCCTGGCACTGTGCATTCACACACACACACACACACACACACAAACACAGGTGCAACTATCCTATTAGACCCTAATTAGCTTAGGGGAGATTGGGTTTGTATTAAACCTTCTGGTGACAGCAGGTCGCTCCCATCTAACGCGCTACTAAGGCCAAATCACAAGAGGAATACAAGCATGTTTTCAGTCTTCCCTTACTCGGGGGTTGGGTAGAGGGGGATGACTATGTAGATGCAGTATGTGCTTCACCTGTACACAACAATATTTGACTGAGATGGCATCAGTCTTGCATCTAGGCCCCGGCTGTTGTTGCTGTGTTCCAGTTCTCTAGCAGGCCTACCTGCCCCTGCATGCCTTTACTGTTTCCTAGATAATTACTCCAGGTTGGCAGGGGTGAACTGAAGCCTCCGATGAAAAGGGCATGATAATGTCTGAGAGGGTCAGAGGTTCAGATGGGATAACAAGAGCGCTTGAATGTTCTGGAAATCCTACAGGGAACTGAGGCATTTTGCTGTTAGACCTTCTGTCCAAAGCTTTTTTTAGTTTCTCTCCCCTCTGTGCTGCTGTTTTCCAAAGCTGCAGTAGGAATACTGGAGAGACACAATGATAGCTTGCGTGGTACGCAAGTATTCAAACGCATGACAATGGAATGTGCTACCGCTCAACTAGCACAATGCAGATAATGTATTGTCAAACATGGAGACATTTTAAGAGGCAATTGTGTGCTCTTGGCGACTGTTTATTTAGTGTGAAACTAAGACCTGAATATAGTGACTGGGAGTGCATGTATGCACACAAGCATGTGAGCTTGCAAGTTAATGTGTTATTGTGTTTATGTAGATTTTCGCACCTAGAGTTTTATTACATTTATGTATTCCGGAACTGTTTCCTGATTAATTAGAGAAAATTATACCAACAGCGACCACAAATCTTCCTTTGTTTCCTTATTGGGTGGATGAAATCTCTTAAAATTTCAGTCCACATTTGAATATGAAAAGAATCACCTTCACATTCCTCAATATTCAGAATTTGAATCTAGCGTAAATAGACCGGGGAAAAGCACTTGTATGTGATATTTAGTATCAGCATCTGCATAGATTTCCTAGGCTTGCTATAGGGACTAGCACACCCAAAACGTTCGACTCAATCACAAATCCTCGCAGGAAGAGTAACTATAAGGCTCCATCATTAGGGATGACCCCATTGAACCTGTATCATTTGTCACTTCACTAGCCAGTGAAATATGATGCTTCATGAGAGAAGGAAAGCATCAACCGGAGATGAAATAGCCGGTGTTTCACTCTGATGAATATTTGTTTATCTGGGAGTAAACAATCATTCTATAGCGTTGGAGAAAGGGGGGTTCAGCACTGCTATGGCACAGTATTTGCAAAAGGCCCCCCAACTTAATGGAAGTTTGAATTACCATTTAAATGGGATTTCCTTTCGGAGGGGAGAAGGAGAGGCTTCATAGAGAAAGATAAATTACATTGTAAACAATGTCAAAACAGTTTAATGACACATATGAAATGAAGTAACACACCCTGCGCTTTCTTAGCGAGCCCTGTAAGAAGGTGAGTGCATATACAACGAGGGAGGCCGCGGTCAAATGCGACTAAGAGTCACTTGTTCTGTCCCTGGCTGGAGACATACTTTTAATTGACTTGAATAAGTAAGTCAATTACAGCAACCTGGCCACCGTAGAGGGGGCTGGGGGCGAGGCGGAGGGGCAGATAAAGATGGAGAGGAAACAAAAGAGCTGCGGGCTGAGGGATGGAGGAGTTACTGGGTCAGAATGGCACCTCGGGGAGCAGTGGATGAGCTTGTACACAGGCCAGCCTGTCTCTGAGCATTATACCTCAGTGAGAAAATACAGATCGAGAGAGAGAGAGAGAGAGAGAGAGAGAGAGAGATACATACTGTAGAATGGAAAATGCAGCCCAAAGCACTTAGACAGTAACCTCCCTGCTTGTCATCACAACATGTAGGGATCCCACACTGCCACGCTAATGCTTACATCCAAGCAAATCGACAGCGTGGTTGCGGACTGTTTATGTGGGTGTATTTCTCACATGCATGCACAGGGACGTGCATGCATGTGAGAAATATGTTTCCTTATTTGTGTATGCGTGTGTCTGTGTGCGTGCGTGTGTGTGTGTCTGCACGTGCACGCGTGTGCAACATGTATTGATTACTCATCTCTTTGGGCAATAGGAGCTGTTATCAGGCCTGACATAGAGACAGACTGGGAAGGATGATTCATGGAATGGGAAAACCATTGAGACGTACAGATAATGGAGTTACGCACGCACGCACGCACGCACACACGCACACACACACACACACACACACACACACACACACACACACACACAGTCAGACAGACGCACGCTGTCGCATGCTCACACAGATTCTTGTGCACACAATGGACCCATTATAACGACTGAGCGCAAAACGCATTGGCGGCGATAGATTGGCTTTCAGCACCCTGGACAGCTCCCTAAATCTTCAACAAGGGCCAGTACAGTGTGTGTACAGTTAATGATTATCTATTCCGGAGCGTGCGAGCATAATGTGAGGTGCTGCTTAGGGGAGTTAAGCATGGATGCCTCCACACGCCTGTGATGCGTGAAGGGGAGAGTGGGGGGGGGGGGGAGGGAGGGGGGGGAGTGGGGGGGAGACAAAGCCTAATGCTAAACGATCAACTGTAATGAGACAGTCTCCAAAGAGTGCTCACACAGCAGTTCCCATTGGCCCCGGCCCTCGGGAGGATGTGAGAGAGCGAGAGAGAGATAAAGAGAGTGAGGGAGGGCTAGAGAGAGAGAGATAAAGAGAGAGAGAGGGAGAGAGGGAGGGATAGAGAGAGAGAGATAAAGAGAGAGAGAGGGAGAGAGAGGGAGAGAGGGAGGGATAAAGAGAGATAGAGGGAGAGAGAGGGAGGGACAGAGAGAGAGGGAGAGGGAGGGAGAGAGAGAGAGAGAGAGAGAGAGAGAGAGAGAGAGACTGTTGACTTGTCAGACGTCAACATGTAGCATTGTGTGTCTTGGTAAACACATTGATTTGCTGTGGTGTCCAATTTAACTTTTATTACCCGCTGGAAAATGCTGTGAGAATATCACGACTCGTAAGATCTCTGCCATTTCATCTGCATCACGCCCATCTCCTCAAGTGATGGATCTCTCTCTCTCTCTCTCTCTCTCTCTCTCTCTCTCTCTCTCTCTCTCTCTCTCTCTCTCTCTCATACATGCACACTGTAACACGTGCAACAACTACACACACGCACATGGTCAGACATACATATCACTTTACATTGGTAGCATACTGTATGTGGCTGTAGCTGAGGAGATTGCCTACTGTGGGGGAAGGTTAATTACCAATTAAGAATAGCTTAGTTTGGCTTAGAGTCATTGTGTAACAGATGTTGCGGAAATAAAATACATTCCACATCAATAACACTCTAGACACGTGTGTTTCTTAAACTCCCTGAGTCAACGCAGCCATCGCCATTGGCTACCATGTACTACCGGTACTCACACCCAATGATGATCCATTTACGGTAATAGACCAGCGGATTGAGCCGGTGTCTGTCCGTAAGGTGTAACTTAAGAGCCAGGTTAATGGCGGCGCTACAGCTGTAGCAGCCATGCCCGGCTGTCTCTGTACACAGAGGTGTGAGGTGTGTTTAAATGTCATCAGAGAAGTCGGCTGCTAGCCTCGAGGGCCCAGACAGTGCTGCAGAGGGGATAGAATCCCCCCCCCCCCCCTCTCCGCAGGGACAGGCAGACTCATGTTTTATCCAGCCAACCATGAAAACACACACAGGTCAAACTGTGCCGTCACGCTCCCTCATCTCCCAGAGTTAGGGCTAGGAGAGACAGATATGGATGAATGTCAAGGTCGTAGACATTTAAAAAAGAAAGAGAGAAAAATAAAGAAAGTGCGTTATCAATGTCAAGCAATTAAGCAGTAATATCGTATCACACCGTGTCTAATGTCAACTTAAATGTCTCTGTTGTGTTACGTCCGTTACACACAAAACGCTGCTGTGCACATCAGTGTTATATGGGGCTTTCCTGGAAAGCCTGGACTTTCTACAAACACAACAAAGACATTTTTTTTTTAATATATTTTTTATTGACTCACGGTCATCTGCCTTTTATCATGCATGCCTTCCTCTGAGAAATGTATTTGCTGCCTGCCTGCCTCATACAGCTGTTCTGAACACCAAATGTAATGAAATACATAGCTTTCCTTAAGGTTAAATCACTTCGCTTGTGTTCCCGTTTACAGAGCCAGGGCTGTGTAGAAACACCAGATTTATTCCGCACACAGAGCGGGCAGCTGTCGGGCCACGAGGAGATGTTCGCAGAATTCAATCGCTTACCACACCTTTAAATGCAACACTATTAATATATACACCATATTACACATAAAAGTGTGTCGCTTGGCAACTGGGATTAGTTTCACCATACAGATTAAGTTGTCCCTTCCCTTCCTAATACTGGTGAGGCGGTCATGTTTGACTGGTCATGTGACAGCAATAATCGTGGGGCTCTGTATGTCATGACACAACAGGTCTGCAGAACATATTCTGAATATTCGTCTTTCCTTATTTCATAACAACATAAGTTTGACTTTCCGGGTCTGATGTCCCTCTTTATGTTCTCGCCTGTAATCACAACATCCCCTCGCCCATGCTTAAAACACCCCTTCTCTGTTCCTCTATTGTCTTATCTCAACAGAAGATCTTCCCTTTGTATGACTGCAGGTTAGCGCACAGGGAAGAGAAGCAGGCGTGGTCTTTATTATTACACATTCAGCATTAGTTGCAACAATCTTATATGTAGTGTTAAATGACCATCGTGTACAGTTAATACATACCTGGAGTGTAGGGGAAATGTAATTATGTAAATGGCTATTGACATGAAAAGGTGAGACAGACACAATATTTGCAAAACAAGAAAGTGAATGAACATAGCCAATACAATTAATTTGTGAGAGAGAGAGAATAATGTAAATAAAAAGAAAACACAAAAACATTATGAGTGTAAATATGCAGTTTTCATGTTGTGGCCACTGAAGCCTTCCAACCCCAGAGGACACAGCAGTGGTCTGGTAATTTGTCTACACATCAGCTTGTTATTGTAATTTATTCTCATTACTAAATGTCATTTTGGTTAAACAAATATGTAATCAATAGAACAAGCGAGGACCTTACGCTATTCATTGAATTCTTCCATTTTGGTTATTTATTTATCTGTGTCTGTCTACAAATGCCAATTAGGAAAACAGGTTTGCAACCAGCAATGCTCCAGCTGTACCCTTTTCAGCCAACTAGACAGCCTGTCAGAGGACAAGCTATTGTTTCTATAACATGGTATTCTCAATAACACAATATATGAGAGAGAGAGAGAGAGAGAGAGAGAGATATGGGTCAGGATGATCTGTCTGTCTGTCTGTCTGTCTGTCTGGGCACAAACAAATTATTTTCTGATGGCTGCATCTGCTTGGAAATTCAATGCACTGACATAAAACTTGTCTCCCCTCGTTATAAACAAACCCCAAGACAAGACCAGACACATACACAAAGCCAACAAAGTAAAGACATGCAAACATGTAATGTAATACATTAAATAAAATATTACATCATTTTCACAGTCTAATTTTAGCCCAAAAAATGTATTTCCCTATTAATACGTAAGCGCTGACAGACTTCATCAGATTACATAAGAACAATTTGTGCCACACACACAGGCAGAGAGAGCAAGAGAGCGAGAGAGAGAGCGAGAGAGAGAGAGAGAGAGAGAGAGAGAGGGAGAGTGAGAGGGAGAGATAGGGAAATAGAGGGAGAGAGAGAGAGAGAGAGAAATGCAGAAATCGTGTTAATGGCTAAATTAAGACAATAATTAGTTTTAATGGGCAGACAGATGAAGCAGGAAATTGCATAACTCGCTTTTTGAATGGAGCCAACCAATCAATAGCAGGTCCTCAGTCACTGCCACGCCTACAGTACCAGAAAATGTGCTGCTTTGAGGGAACTGGGTTTATGTGTGCATGCGTGCTTGCGTGTGTGTGTGTGTGTGTGTGTGTGTGTGTGTGTGTGTGTGTGTGTATCCCGCTAATGAGACAGTGGAGCAGAAGTAAATCAAGCATACCCCATGAACACACCAACAGATGTATCCCCGCTAGACATTGCTAGACCCCTCGCCCCCCATCGCACCCCCTTCCGGGTGTCAATCGTCCCTAGCAACCAATGAAAAAGAAGTGGACTGACAGTCCAGACCGCACGGCGGGGGGGAAATAAGACAACGTGCTGCGGTGGGGCGGGCGGTGGGGTCGTGACCTCCCGAGGACAGTAAACAAGGAGGATGTGCCATCTGAGTAACAATAACCCTGAACCCTGAACCTACCAAGGCATTCCCTGCACAACCCCGTGGCCTCCGAATAGCCCGTGCGCTAACGGGACAGTCGGTCGGTGGAGAGATTAGCGGCGCACTCTGAGGTCAGAGAGACAGGGCGATGCCGTCACGGGTGATGACTGAGGAGGAGGGTGGGGGCTGGGGGGTGAGGATATTCTACCCTGTTATTGTCTAGTGGTAAATGGTTATTTTAGGAGCAAAGATGGTCCATAAAAAAAAAAAGTCTCGCTTTAGGGTCTGTGTGTGTGTGTGTGTGTGCGCGCGTGTCTGCATGGGTGTATTGATTTTCCCTCCCTTTTCTCATCTTTACTTCTCCGGCATTCCTTTCATTTTCTATTTGTTTGCAGACATTTTCTCAGAGTTCAGCCTGATGGAAAATGCGATCTGCTCCTGTCCCCTTTCTCTCTGGCGCAGGTTATTTTTCCTTTTTTTTTTTTTTATTCTTTTTTTTTTTTTTTTATGACTAATAGAAATTCTGTTAGTATGTTTGTATGGGATGAGGGATGAAAATCACATTTGTGGAGAGGTGGAGAGATGGCAGCGAGGGAAGGAGTGGGCGATAAAAAAATGGCAGAGGAAAGAAAATCGATGAGAGATGAAATATATCACAACTCCTGGAGCAAGGTCAACAGGATATGATCTTTCACTGTGCACGGTCGGGCCTCACTATAAGCCACAGAGAGGTTGGGGGTAAACAGACAATATTTGGGACAAATGCCCCCCTTGTTGGATCTGCAGCGTCGCTGTAAGGCATGCAGTAGTGGGTGGAATCTACTATCATTGTGTTATAATTCATAATGATATCTTTCATGTAAACAGGCATAATACTTGCCAAAGGAACACTGGCCTCAAAGACCTATGACGCATCTCAGATAAGAGGGACTGCTTTAACCTAAACACACATAACAGGAAGCACATGACCGCACAAAAACAAACACACTCACACACAACAACAGCTTTACAGGGACCTCTCTCTACAGGGACCACTCCCTCAATACATTTACAATACTCCTAAATGCAATATATTACAATGGCATGGAACCTAATCGCTCCCATGCTAACTAATTTATCCGCTGAGAGGCTAGGGGTGTGTGAACTGTCCAATCCAGCGTTTGCAAACCCTTAGAGAGCCTGCTTTCACCTCCTACCAAGAGAGGAGCTGGATAACATCTGTCTACAGCTACCTTCCTGCAAACGCCCAACCAATTAAAGGCCCATTAGTGCATTAGTGCATATAGGCTGGATGGGCCTGCGTGTGTGTGTGTGTGTGTGTGTGTGTGTGTGTGTGTCTGTGCACATGCGCACGCATGAGCAACTACTTGTACCTGATTAAATGCCTAACCATGCAGATATAGTCATATAAAGTCATCACCCATAGGATCTACTGTAACCACACTTACAGTATATGCACACACATATTATTTTATACGTTATTTTATATTGTCGGCCCCCTGTACACTGAACCCCGCCCCAGTATGTATCATTCATTAGCTGCCCCAGTCCCCATCATGCCCCATCATGCAACTTTAATTCATAAACAAGACAGAAGTAGGTAATTTGACAAACATGTCACATCTGCTCCAATCACTTTTAGCATCAATGTTTCAGCCCCTGTTTAGGGGGGGTAGGCTTGAGGTAGCTTTGGGTTTGACCCACACCTAGCACTAAGGGGGCAGGGGGGAGGGACATTCGTATTGTTGTGCTGTTGTTGCCATTTTCTCAGTGGTGAAACACATTGCTGGGATGTGATTGAGACTAAGCTGTTGTTCTCGTTGCCTGTTTAATGTTTCGCATTACAACGCGTATAAGGTTAGCGTAGATAGCATCTCAATTGCATCCGCTGGGATGTATGCAGCTCTGTAAGACCAAAAACAAATGTATTGTCTAACCTACCGCAGTCATAGCAACCATTCCGCTATCATCCTGCCTACATAAAAAAAGACCTGCACTGTGAAAACACAATACAGGAGATTAGATCCTCATTTTCTCGTGCCAAAGTCTTCAATCAGTGATACGCAGTGTAGAGCGATCCAGGCAAACTGTCGCACGTGAAACCCCGGGTCACTTCTGAGCAGCCCTGAAAAACTACTGGACTGGGTTCTAAGCCAAATATAAACTATTTTCTTCCAGCAAAATAGAAGTTTGTGCTGATAGAAAATGCATTTTATGAAATATCAATGATTGTTCCTGTATTTTCGCTGTCTGAACAACCAGAAATTGTCTAGTGAAACTCAAGAGTGGTAGAAGTCTTCTTAATGTCTTAATAGTTAAAGTTAAGCCATTGAAAACATGTATTTACAGCTAATATTACACCAATATTGTGCTTGTGAAACAGTGTGTGCATGTACAGTAGAAGATCAATAATTCCAAAGGAGTAAAGTCTACATACGTAAGAAAAAAAAGTGATTTACACTGTGACATGTCCACGGAGGAGAAAAGCGAGCAATTGTCTGAGTCGTGCAAGGCCATGTTGTTATATGTTGGCCTTATTTTGCCATACAGGGCCAGGCTAACAGAACAAAGAGCGACTTAGCAACAATTTTGGTTCCCTCCATGTTGATGCCTGACTGAGTGTGCCTCGTGGTCGAAGCGGTCGCAAATTAGGCTACTATGCCAACTCGTGAGACTGGAGTTTCTTACACCGCGTTTGAAATAGAAAGGCTGAAAGGGCCAATTAGGGGACTGTTCCTGTAAACGTTCGTGCCTCCTGCAAGTGTCCCGAGTTCCTGCAGAAAGTCTAGTGAAAAATGTGACACTGCTCTACGTGACTATTGTACTAAGTGACAATAATAAGGATTTAAACTGCAAGACACAAATGTGATACTACGATAGCAGAATACAAAGCATTCGCGAGTAATACCAGCAGGTAGTCTGTACCGTATGTTCTATGTGTGTGTGTGTCTCACTGGGTAGCGTGTGGAGGAAAAAAACACTATTTCAGTGAACCTCTGGAGGGGCACATAAAAGATTTTACAGTGCTGTTGAGTGATAGAGGGGATGACAGGGAAACAAAGAGAGGACCGTGGAGGTGTCAGCGCTCTAGCCGAGCAGCAGGCGACCGACGCTCCCTTGAGCCTCATCACCATGTCTGGGGAGACGCAGTGTCTGCTGTCCTGCTGCCAAACCCCCTCCCTCTCGGCCCACACGCACACACACACACACACACACACACACACACACACACACACACATTGTCAGTCTGTCCTGTTGCTGGGGTAACCAGCAACAATAAATATTAAAGAAATATTTGAAATAGCCTATTTCAAATAGGGAAATTATAGATAC
>JAODUE010017747.1:0-24967 GCA_027564755.1 Amblyopsis hoosieri
TTGCAGCCTCTCAAACCAGATGATTGGACAGGTTGGTTCAATTAGCCTACCCTAAGTTTGCTAGGACCAGAAATATCTTTCTTGTAACGCAGTAATGCAGCATTACTTGGAGTAATAATTGGAAATAGTAATTAGTTACACTACTATTTACTGAAAAAAGTAATAATATTATGCCCAATACTGCTCGAGAGGAACTGAAGAGCCAGATGGCGGGATTACCTTAAACTGCCCCCCTAGTTACAATGATCTTTGTGACTCAGTGTAAGCATGTGGGCCTCCTGTAATGAAGGTAGCAAAATCAACATCTCTGCCACTCCCCAGGGAGAGTGGTGTCATTCTTCCCAGCAGGCCAGTATGCTCCTATGCAACGGTTATCACCTGTGTTCACCCAGACTCGTTGTGTTGACTCCCTGCACTCACAGGGCAGTAAATAACACATCAGCCAAGGTCCTGGGACAGGACAAGACACGACGTGTGTGTGTGTGCGTGTGTGCTTGTGTGACGCCAGCTCGGCAGAAGAGTAGCCTGCCTCACGGGTTTGAAACAGTAAATCAAGAGACAAGCAGAAGCAGAAGCAGAGGCAGGTGCTTTTGACAGATTTCCTCCCTCGCACTGAGGAGAATGGAGGTTAGCTTGTGATGAGCTAGACTGTACGGTCAGGCACATTAACAGACATATACTGTAATAAGTTTGTCCTCATAGCTCACGGATATGAGCAGTTGCTGAATTCATAAATTGGGTCGGTCTGGTCCAAGTGCCTTTATACTTTATACTTTATACTTCCAGTGGACTTATGAAAGGGTGTTTTTATAATGAAATGACTGCATTTTCTTAGATTTCCACTGCTTCGTCTGAATTGCACATGGCATGTGTGATCATAAAAGACAGCACATTCAATCAAAAAACATAGAAACAAAACAATACCCAATTGCTTCCAATAAAAGTGGGAGTGTCTGGGCATTTTGAAGCAACCAATTAGAGAACGCAACTACCATTGTATGAGCAAATGTTTTATTTCATACAGACAGTAATTCTTCTGGGTTATCTAATTAGTTCATGTTTAACATATTTAAGTAGACTATCTTCTCTAGATTGTAGGAGGGGGCCCACATTGGCTAACCGTTACTGATTCACAGGTCTTTGTATAGGCTGCTCCTTGCATACATCAACCTGACTTCTCAATACTGAGGCAAACCAGCTTGTAGATGAACACCTGTCCCCTAATTGTCCACGTGTACTTGGTTGGTGTATGAATTAGCCTGCCCAGAGAGCACAGACGGACGTGTCTCTCGTGAACAGTCAAAGTGGAAGGCAGCTCAAACAGCTACGTGTAGATAAGCTGTGTTTTCAGAGTTGCAGTACGTGGAAGAAGCATTTTAACGTTAATACTGTAGGTTGGTTCATTAGTTGACTAGTAGGTCAATTCACTTATTTTTCAATTTATCTCTTGAAAAGACACTAATGTACTGGATGCACTCGGCTGAGGATCCTTCTACGTTAGGGGAGGAAGGAAACCTAAATTGTACACATTTATAGCTACAATAAACTAATCGATTTGACAAATTATATTAAAAATAGTTGCCTAAGATTTCCTTAAGGAGGAATTTTGTGGAGAACAATCCCAGCAGCAGATGCTATGCTTGATCCATAACAACCGTTTGTACAAGTGACGTTTGCACAAACATTATTCATGTTTGCGCCATTACACTCAGCTCACCCCCAACCATGCCCCTCCTACTGTATGTGTCAGCCCTGCATTCCCACGGGTAACCTCTCTCTCTAATGATAACTCAGCAACAGCAGCCATGTGCGTTTCCATGGGAAAGGCGAATGAAAGCCAAGGTTGTAGTAGTCGCCACCACCTAAAGCAGATATATAGCCCCCGTTCCTAAAGGTGCTTCTGAGATATGAAGAATCGCAGCATAAATCTGTCCGGCCCCGCCTCCACCACCCACGCACACACACACTATGTCAGCTTGGCTGGACCCAAGTATCTGGTAGCCACAGTGGCATCTCCATAATGTGAAGGGGAGAGTTGAGTGTGTTCCCAGCACACCGTAAATCAGACCTATTGAGTGGCCCTCTTCAGAGCTTGCCAACAAACTCATAGCAACAAGCCCCAGCACACGCACTTGTAATACATTCTGGGCCTCGCGTACGCACGTTAGCGAGCGCAGCGTAAATGCGAGCGCAGCCAGATAGCGCCATCGCATTTAACGTTGGATGTATTAAACTTGCAACTGGTCACGTAATGAGTGCTTGGCACCGCCCTCTAAACTTGGAGTAGACACGGCCAGTAGCCTATGTTCCAGTCATATCCGTAAGTTTAACGATCAAAACTGAACAGGATAACACCTGCTTTTCAGAGACAGAGAATTTTCAGAACAAAACGGGCTTGCGCTTTCCATCACAGTTTTCATACATTCGACGAAATAGGTCATCACTGTCTCCATGTGCTACTCCTCTCATGTGTTTGCGTGACACTCCCGTTCTCCCCTCGACCCTCCCATGAATGCAAAAAAGTGCAACTTGCGATGCTGTGTTGTTCCTTCAGCAAGCAGAATAGCATTTTAGCCATGTGTGTGCTGTTTGTACACACAATGCCATGTTTTTAGAAGCAAATTGTGACAAATGTACGCCTAAAACGGGCCCTAACATGTTAGTACATGAGGCCCTATATGTTAACTGTGTTGACCTCATACCAATGTGTGGAATTCTCCACACCTCTAACGTCGTTCTCAAGGGGCCATGCGATGTTTTCTTTGATGTGAGATTTAAAGATTAAATAAACTGCCTAGGTTCACATTCAAGGTAAATATGGTTGGCAAAACAATTCTGAGCTAAAGAGGAGTTAGCAAAAGCAATGTTCCAGCACTGAGGACAAATCCTGGTGTTTCCTCATGTAGTCAATAGCCCTGAATGCTCTGTAGACAAACAACTATACAAAACAGAGCCTTTAGCCCTGCGCTTACCTTGTGTACAACACACCTGCTTCCGTCCTTCTGCTAGGCAGCCTCTCAGCACTGCTCCACTCCTCTTGTCAAAGGTGTTAATGATGGGTTTGATTTATAATAGCACTTTGATTTAGACGGCATCACAAAAGACTTGCATGCAGGTGAGGAGAAACATTTTAAATGGTGGCATGCCATGCTGGTTGTGTGTGTGTGCGTGTGTGACATACTGTAACATTCAAAACATGCATCGCTACGAGTGCTACGAGCCCACACACATACATACAGAAGACACATGCATGCATGCATGTGCAATACGAAAACGATACACACACGCGTGCATTCTTGTTGAATAAGACATGGTTTGAAAAACTCCATACAATGATTTAACATGATCATGCCATAACATACTTAAGATCTATAAACACAAACACACATGCACACATTTGCTGTCCTTATGGCCATTCACTCCCTAGGTAAATATTAGAAGGGTGTGCGATGAGCCATTTTGCATAGCCCGCTGACCTTAGCCATGAAGTGAGATGTTAATTTGTATCGCCTGTGGCTGTTAAGACTCTACAGCAATTGTTCCAGGAATATGACTGCCTGAAATCCTGGCTTTGCATTTCAGAGCTGTGTGTAATTGCCAGTCAGAGCGAACGGCTGTATGTATTTGTGTGAGTATTCACACAGCCTCCCTGACCTGGGGTCGATGTTTTGGGAAGGGATCTGCATGGAATGCAGGCAGCACTCCCATCTGTGAAAACACTCGTTTGGGTGTCCTACAGGAGTGATGTATTTTTCACGGTAAGCTTCTAGTCACTGTTCCGCCCTGCTGAAATATGCACACCTGCCCTCAAGTAAGGGTTCTCAAATACCAGCCTGCACACTGAAATCATGTGTTTTTTGAACGGAAAACAAACAAGAAATGCCCTGCACTGTGATGAGACACATGGTGTTAACCTGCAAGTGTACGGTTGCATTTAAGAAATGTACATGTAAATGTTAATGTTAACTCCCCCCTCAGCACCTTAGTATAGGTTTAGCATTTTTCAAAAGTGTGCAGTGGGTGGAGTCAGGCTTAGAGCTGGGGCTTGGAATCTTCCATAGTGGTAATATGGAGGCATGTGAAGGTATAATACTGCATTGAGGCAGGTTAAGGATTGGCACATGGAGCTGCAGTAAATCAATGTGAACCATATAACTAAAATACTGTATAATTTTTTTTAAAGATGGCTATTCATCTTACAAAATCAAGATGGTCTGTAATTATTTTATCTACTGTCTAAATTGACTGTTTTGTGACTTTCGTAGCTATTGCAATTGTAGCACTGTCACTAGTCATATACAGAAGACCTAAAGTCTATGTTTTAAGCAGATGGAACATGGTAAGTGGACTGCATTTATAGAGCGCTCTTCTAACCTTCCAGCCAATCAAAGCGCTGTACAGTATTGTCACTCACATTCATCCATAAGATTGCCAATGGTGATATCTGCCATGCAAGGCCTCATCCAACCACCAGGAGCAGGATTAGGTGTGTTGCTCAGGGACACCTCGACACTTTGTGAGGAGATATAGGGTTTGAACCAGTGACTTCTTTATCACCTCTAGTCACTCCGCCTACCTCCTACCATAGATTAGCTTGTCCAAATGTTTTGCATGCCTTTGAACAAAATGAAAGGGCTCCCTCTCTCCCTGCTGTGCTTCCTGAACCTTAAATTAATGATTGATATAGGCAGAAACAGACCTTTACATTACTAATGAGTTTAGTCTCAGACCTGTGGCACTGGAGGTCAAGACAGTCTGACCCTTGTCTCATATGCCAACACAGACGCGCACGCACACGCACGCGCATGCACACGCACACACACACACACACACACACACACACACAAATGCACACAGGCCGTTACACTGAACTACCTACACAGGCAACCAAATTGGAAACATAATCTATCTATCTACATTACACAACTATCTACATTTCGGCTTTCTGTAATGATATTATATATTCTGCATTCTGTATGCCAATGTGTGTGTGTGTGTGTGTGTGTGTGTGTGTGTGTGTGTGTGTGCAATATGATCCAGCCATTACCTGGCATTTGTTGGTGGGATTGTGTCTGTGTGTGCATGACATTCAAGTGAGTGTGCATGAGCTGGGAACCTATGGCGACCTACTCCTGCTGTGTCAGCTTCAGAGTGTATAATTACACATGGGTGCCCATCAGCAGTCTGAGAAAGAGCTCTTCCCAACAATGCTCTCCTGTCCTGGGCCTGGCCTCAACTAGCTCAGCAGCCACACCGGTGATCTAGAGCCGGGCGCTCCCAGCCTTAGCAATCAATCCTGCATGATGATGGCTCGATTAGCCGCTAGCATGCGTGGGAGGGTCCATGAGTCAGCGCAAACAAATGCCTCCTTTTTTTTAATGTACCCCGCCTTCGCTCAGGTTCTAGGGTTGAAGTGAGTGAGTATCAGTACACCAGGTAAGACTAAGCCTTTTGTTTTGTCAGGTTTAGGATGTGGTTGGCACTGTGTAAACTATTGTTGCCTGTCGTCTTCATGAATGTTTGCTTATCTCTTTAAATTCAAATAATGTAGGCCTACTGTAGGCTTGCATACCTATACTAGGGAGCTTTTTTAAACAGTGGTGACTGAGTAGCAGTGACTAAGTGGAGAACTCTTGACGTGTTCAAATGTCATGTTTTATTAAGGATTCCGACCTACGTCACTGTTCCTGTATGTATTTTTCACTGCCATCTTGAGGGTCAAAATTATTTTGATTTCGATTGAAATTTGTATTTTGGGAAGCTGCCTCTAAAAGCTTCTATGTGATGGGATGCACTAGCCTTGCTCCATCCAGCTATTGCTCTCACCTCAGTGTTCACTGAGATTATAGTGTGGAAACCCTGCTGAATGCTTTAGTGTTCAGTAGGGTTCAGCCACTCTGGATGGTGGACCAATCAGCAGCCAGCAGGCGTGGCTAAGTGTAATGATGTTGAAGTCAAGTGTTTGTTTTAAAATGGCGGTACACTATAGTTAGATGAAGTGATACAAACAATTGTAGCAATGCCATTTTATATGCTGTCCAATAGTTTCAAAATGAGGTTAATTTTCAATCCATTAGAATGCAAAGATTACTATATAAATAGAAGTTTAGTCAAAGTCCTGTCTCTGGTTTAGTTGTAGAGAGTTTCTATGATTGATTAAGTGTAACGCGTTACTCTGGCTATATCTCATTGGTCTGCTGGCTGCCTGTTCTTTGTAAGCACAGGCTCTGAAAATAAATAGTAACACAAACAAAGTGGTGCCGATCGCACCTCACAACAAGCCTTTGCAATGTGTTTTCAGTGTGTGGTGAGCAGAGCTACTGATGGAAGTGAGAGGTGATTTTGTTTTGATCGAAAAGCTTTCTCTAGAATGATTTTCTTAGATACCTTTAATTTACCTATTGAATGGGTCACCAAAACAATTGCACACCCTGAGATATTTGGCAGGAGCCGCCACTGGCCTGCCTTAGCCTACCAAATAAATTAAGTAGTTACTAGTAGTAATTACCTTAAACACTACATCATTTAGTTCTATTACTTGTTAACGGAAATGATATGGCTTACCTGCACGCGTATTGCCTCCATTTACAGAAATGGAACATGTCGAGTGTCAGGTAACTTTATCTTAGCTAGCTAACGTCAAAAAATGTGTATAAAATCAGTATCGTATCGGACGACTTTGCGGATGAAAATTGTCAAACTGTACGTATCAGAAAAAATCTAATTGGTGCATCACTAGTTATACGTTTTCAAGAGCACCTGGCTTTTTATATGGAATGGGAGATGGGAGAAATGTTACCCCCAAAACACAACCATGAATAATGAAGAGTACTACCTTTTTGAACCGGCACAGCAACCGTTTTATCAACTAGCAAAAGTGGATTTGGACACATCCTTAATGGACTTTAGACTGTTAAAATAGGGCCAAATAGTGTGTATCTTATTTTCCAAAATTCTATCCAGTTATATTGAAATGAAACTAAACCTCATCTGACATGACTTTAGAGTATGCTCTCAAATCAAATCCTTTTCACCTCTGGGGTGATGAGTGAGTTCTGCTGTTTTTCAGCAAAATAGGTCTCCGGGGCTAGTGACAGCCACAGGTGATGACCAAGGCCTTGGTCTGGAATTGTGTGGTATTAATTGCAGATGTTTTGAATATTTGAATACAATAGCTATGCTATAGCCTTGCTTGGTAATCAAACACTGTCCTGGATGTAAAAGTCTTTGGTTTTACTAGAATACCCTCAGTTTCATAACAATTAATACACTTTACTAACTATTATAGGACAGACTTAAAAAGCTTAGAGGCACACTGTGTAACTGAGCCAATTTGCAAGTTAAGTGTTTTATTAGGCATAAGATAAAGAAATAGCACACTGCCATTTACGATTATGTTCCTTTTTTCAAGGTCACTTATAGAAGTAGTTTTCAAAATAAATTATTATTTCTCTTTCCTCATACTGTTTTTGAGCCAATAGGCTACACTATGGTCCATATCCTAGGCTATGTATTTAGGGTATATGCCTAACATTAACATAATCTTACTTTTGGGACCTCTAAACCTACCCTTGTTTAGGACACAGATTTTGCCTGTACTGTAATGGACCTCTAATGCCCTCTGATCATCAATATATCCATACTCAAACAAACCAATCATTAAAACTGCACGTATGCTAAAGGCTGCGGATGTTATAGATTCAAATAACTCTAATAAGCTAAATAGTGCTGTTTTTGCAGCTGCGCTAAGTCATTAGCATGTCAACATATTGCAGGACAGCCAGTGTTGGTGCGTCACGTGCCTTTGGAGTGGGTTCAGGGAAATATTTGCCAAATGAATGTGCTGTTATGAAATATGCATTATTCATGTGCGGATGCTTTAGTGAAGCGCCATTTGCTGGAAACTAAGCAACCGTTCAGTCTAATTAGCAAGCGGTGTGTCTAGAGAGCCTGCAGTACTCCGGTCGTCCTCTGCAGTAGAACAAACAGCATAATACACACTGATGCAAGAGAACACTAACATACAGTGACGAGAGTAGAAAAAAAACATGTTTACATGCACAAATGCCTACAGACTAACCATAAGATGTGATCAACACTCCACACACAGAATGAACACACCATCTTCCAGAACTGTCTAACCACCGAGCAATAAATCATTTTCCAACTTTTTATTGCTCGTAGTGGCTGGCACACATACTAAAAAAAAAAAATAGTGGAGTTAGAGAAGCACATATCTCCGAGAAAGTTAGGAATTCTTCATGATAAGTCCGGTTTATGTGTCAAGTGGACCACAATGCTTTGTGTAATGATACCATATATAGCTGATCATGTCTGCATGGGAGATGGGACTTTTGATATTTTGGCACCTGACAGTAGTTAACACTCAGTTTTATTATTTTCTGAGGAGCTGGAATTCATATTGGCACTTAGAAATGAATACCAGCCTAGGCTTTCTGAAACGGCTCCTTAAATAGCCTACATTTTCTTTCGGGACTGAGTTAGTTCTGAGTTGTATGTTGTAGTCATTGCAGCCTTGATCATCTTCAGAATTGTCACAGAGCGCTGAAAAGTATCTGACTCAATTGGTTGCTTTAAAAGCAACCTGGACCCTTGTGTCCAATATTATCCTGTTATGGTCTTAGCTTGAGCCCTACAAAAACAAATACAATAATATAACAACTATATGAGCTGTTCTTCACAGAAGGTTAAACGACCATACATAATTTTTTACATATAATGTAAGTCTTCCTATCCAAAAATAATCACTCTGGTGTGGGATGCTTTGTGAGCTCTGTCAGAAGAAGGAACTAGAAAATGCCTGTGCATTTCATCAGAGTCCATAGAAAACTGAATTGAGTTGCTGTAAACAGTTAATTATTACCATTATAAATATAAGTACAACTGTTGCCTTACAAGTCATGGGATTGTTTCTCGGGGTCATTTTGGTCCCATTGTGCTTGGACAACTCAAACACACGCACACGCACGCACACGCGCACACACATGCACATGCACACGCACACGCACGCACACACACACACACACACACACACACACACACACTCTTCTTAGCTGTCCTAAGACAGATAGTCTGGAGGAGACCAAAATATGGAGCAACGCCCGAGGAGGAAAATGAACAAGGGTTGTAAAGCAGGAGGTTAGCGAGGAGACAAAAGGCGGCGTCTAATTTGACTTTCATTACTTTTATCAGTGGTAAAACGTGGAGAGAGCAGCAGTGAAAGCTGTTGGCACGGCAAAGACACCACTGTACTGTTAGTGTCGTAGCCTACAGATGGAGCTGCTCCGTGCCAGGGTGTTCCTGTCGCTGTCTGGCCCAGTGTGTCTCTAGCAACCTGAGCACACAGGGAACAGCTTCTCCTGGCACCGGCGTAATGCCACAGCACTGCCTGACCCACTATCTCTGTGTGCTGTCCTTTAAGAATGCTGCTATCTGCACTGACGCTGGTGACTGATTGGTCAAGCCATTGTGTTTGTTTACAGTATGTACTTTGGTCTGCTCCTGTGTGTGTGACTGTGTGTGTGTGTGTGTGTGTGTGTGTGTGTGTGAGAGCATACTTATTGCTAAATGCTAATTGTGCTCCTGTGAGCACACAGATAGCTCAATAGCTCCCATAAAGATAGACCTAAATGTCCCCATATATGCGCGCACACACACACACCCACACACACACAATAGAAATAGTAGACAAAGGCAGCATTCATTCTGTGTAACTTAGCAGTAAGTGCCTGCAGGGGTTATACAAATATCAGAACTGCAATTAAAAACTCTCATCTCTTGAATTGCTGATGGAACATATTCTCCTAGGTCGTATAAACAAGCCTGCAGGTCACTATTTACTGTAAAAACTTAATAAGCTGACATAGATTTTTGTTTTGATAGCTTCCCTATTCACGCTGGTTTCCTCTTTTCCTCTAGTTGCAGGTGACACATGTAAATCATTCATCCGGGGGATATTGTGCATGCTTTCTGCGTGTGCGTGTGTGTGTGTGTGCAATGTGCATACGTGTATTATGCATTCTTTACGTATTCGTGACTAGTGTTTGTCTTTTTGTTTGAGCAAAACAGAAGTAGAAAGAGCGGAAGTGGAAATGGTGCACAGAACACTGGTGTGTTCCCATGAGCACCATATCTTCAAACCAAAAGGTTTTACAGTAAATAGTGACCAAGCGCTCTCATCTACTGTCCGGTTTCAAACAGGACCTACTGTAAACTTGAACGTATAGGAATTAAGGAAACGTATGCCAGTCAGTGTGCGCCTAGTGGGTCATGATGTTATCCACGTCTGCCGTCGGTTAACGTCGCCAGGGAGACGCGGAGGCCGTTGTGGACGGCAGACAGGCTGATGAAAGACAGAGCTGCCTGGCTGAGTGATGACAGGGAATAGACAGGACGGCCACATGCCTCTAATCACTGCTCTACCACCCAAACCATTGCCTTTCTCTCTCTC
Organism: Amblyopsis hoosieri; assembly: GCA_027564755.1. Taxonomy (NCBI): domain Eukaryota; kingdom Metazoa; phylum Chordata; class Actinopteri; order Percopsiformes; family Amblyopsidae; genus Amblyopsis; species Amblyopsis hoosieri. The sequence continues at coordinate 10,472 of JAODUE010017747.1, forward strand.
TCTCTTTCTCTCTCTCTCTCTAACACACCCACACTGTCTCTCGCCCTTAACCTCTCCATTGCTCAGTCTGCCAAGGAACAAGCAAACACACACACACACACACACACACACACACACACACACACACACACACACACACACACACACCTTACAGGTTTTGCATCACTATCTCTCTATTGAATCAGTCACTGTCATAGCCACGTTTAAGACAAGCCCCCTGAGGTCTTTGGGTTCATTGACTCATTGGAAAACTGGTATTAAATCAAGACAGCTCTCCAAAACAGTCCAACTGGATAGGATTCTATTGTTGGTGTGGGTGGGGTTGATAGAAAAAGAGGGTTTGGGGGTCAATGGGTGGGGCTCGGGGAGCCAAGCGTCGCATCTGGATTAACGATGGTTTTGGTTGCTTGGATGTGTTTAAAATGGGTGTGTTCAGATTACTGGGATAATCATAAACATGTGTCAAGTGTTTCTTCTTTGCTTCTTTTGTTCGTGCATACGGTATATCAGGAGACAGGATGCATTTATCAATACCCTGGAATGCCAGCTGTTCTGACCCTAACCATAAGGGTTTGACCTATGGCCCCTAAAAAGAATGTGTCTAAACTAAAGATTAACCTTTGACAAGACATTAATAACATTCAAATGACAAACAAAAAATAGAACTAGATCAAATGATTTCAAAATTAGGAAATGACCACTCACACACCCAGCATCATTTTATGATCCCCACGTCACACATGGGCTGAAGCCATAGGTTATTAGACATACATTGTACACAGTATATACAGTACAGCCATTAGCTGGCTGGAGCTGTATGTGTAACGACCCTGAGACCGGGCTGGTGCAGGCTACTAAAGCTAGGCCTATTTAAAGCAGCCTCCCTCCCGGTCATATGTAGTACTGTGAGAGGTGACACAGGACCCCAGGAGGATGTCTGGCTCTCAGTGTTGTTGTTTTGCCTGTGACAGTGACAATAGGCAGCAACCTAATACTACCAGGCCTGCCTGTGTCTTTCCTGTTGGTGCAGTTGATCGCATTTCATGGGCCATCATGTACAGGAACTTAGCATCGTGGGAGGAGGACAGCAATATACAGTACACCATCTTTTGTTGTGATAGCATGTTGTTGTGGTTGTACCGTGAATGTGACTTGACGCGCACACACATTCTCTCATTATCAAACCTCTGGACAGATATTGAGGACGGCGTCTTTAAATTCAATGTCTTTTCATTTTAATTACTCTACTCAAAGTCAAAGGATCTCTATTAGGTCATTTGGAGGCGCAGCAGTGAAAGAAAATCCCATTGTTCATGGACATGGTAATTTTGAGTGTGAAGTTGCTAGCGCTGCAGGCTACACAGGAGAGTGTGTTTCACAGGCCTGTAAGGCAACATTCCACCGCACAAGGCCTGTCTGATACTGCACTTGCTTTTATTCTTGAAAGAAATTAGATCAACCTTACAACAGCTATGGTATTGTAGAGCTTACTGTGTGTGTGTGTGTGTGTGTAATGCACGTGTAATGCTATTACTCAATTTGATCCCTGAGTTTAATTCAAAACTCTCTTTTAGTATCACCCAGTCTAACATGAATCACACAAAGGAAGTTTTGCCACGTGATCGTCCCTTTCCTTTAATCTTCATCAATGAATTATCTGTGATTTATACCTTCCAAATGTATCATCCTAGGCCATATTCAATGACAGGACATTCTAGTCACCAGACAACTGAAGCATCCAATGACTGAAATGGTTTAAAGATTGTAATGCTAGACTCATTTTAGCAACCTTTATTGGGTATCATATCCCACAGTACATTGCAAAACCAAAGCAGTATGGGATATCTCAGAATGGTTTTGAAAATAATCTGAATATCTACAATCTACATCAGAATAAGTAAGGAATTTATGGGAACAACTGTTGGCTGGTTGCAGATGGCGTTTGGCAGAGTCACAGTGGGCTTGTGTGAGCCTGTCAGAAATCAGATATCACTGCAGCCGCGTCAAAGAGAGTTGCTACTCCGGTAATAGTAAGCAAAGCAAGGCTTCTGTTCTGGACTGTCTGTTCTAGGGTCCTCCCAGGCAGCTCATGTTGAAACGCAGAGCTGTGGCCTACTATTGGTTAGATCAAATAATTCAGCTCTGAGTCGTCATTGTCTTAAATTAATATATTGAATGCAAGGCTAGGGAGAGAACACATTACAGCATGCTATGTAAGATGGGAACACATGATATGTATACAGTACTACAGCAGAAGAGAGAGGGCTGTCTCTAGAACAACAGGACAACAAAGGCTCTAGTAATCAATCAAGACAATAAAAGACACAGGCTAGAGGGGGTTAGAAATTGAGACTACAGGGGCAGTGGATCACAGGTAAGGACAGGTCAACAGATGGTCCTCATTGGAAGTTCTCAAACGGGGAGAGCTTAGGGACTATATATATTTAAGATACAGTGAGTTATCTTAAGACTATCTAAGATGTACTGGTAGCAGACTGGAACTGGACCACTGCTCTCCACATCAGACATCGTCCTGTTAGTGGCTCTAAGCAGCAAATAAGCCGCAGGTAGGGGGAGCCGGCATACTAAGGGCAAGAATGGTTTGGCCTGGCAGATAAAGTCAGTGCATTCCTCCCAAGTCGCTCGCCCCGCCCCCCAGACAACCAGCGAACACACACAGGCTGTGAATGAGAGCAGCGATAACAGTTTGTATCAAATATCTCCTGTTGAAAAGCACAGGGAGCGACGAGGAAAGAGCTCCATCTGTCTGAGTGTTGGAGAAGAGGTTTCTAAGTTCGCCCCAGGCAGTATACTTTTTATGATGACCGAGGTATATAATCATGAGCAGCCTGTTGTTTTAGTTGTTTCAAGAGTGGCTGTGAGAGCACGGCGCGTTTGTGTAGGTGAAATAAAAGCTGTTGCTCGTGCTACCTGCTGTTCCAGTACGCTCTGATGTTATGATGAGAGCCACTTGTGGCCCGGCAGGCAGAGTTCGCACTTGATAGGACACACACACACCAGTACTGGAAACACACTCACAAAACACACACAGCCCCTCTTGAGTCACTACACTTTCCCCAGTCCGTTTCCCCTTGGCAGTGAGCTATCATAGCTGCTTTGAAGCAGGGCGGTGAAGCATTTAATTGGGTTACAGTCGGGTTACGGCTGAATGTTGACGCTCCCAGGTTGATGAGATAATGCCGAGGCCGTAAGCTAACAGCCAGAAAGCCAGCAACACGCCACTCTCCTACCACTGGGCTCCTGTGCTGTGAACCTACACGGCAGTCCCCACCAATAGACTCACACGATACATGTGACATCACTGGAAACCTACAGTAAATATTACACAGAGGACAGCTAATAGATGGAGCTCTGTTAATGTGACAGCTGCCAATGGCTAATGTTTAAATATAACAAGGTGCGCCACACATGGAGGTGATATTACGTCATGTCCCAAAACAGTTCTTCTGGTTATTTCTGTTCTATTTGTGCAGCCAAAATATGTTTCATACTGTAACTTTCTATAACTTGGAAATGTTATGGTGGTTCATGGCGACTGTTAATGAATCCATATCAGCAGTATTGTACTATAATCATCACATTTCTAACTGTCTCTTCTTCTCTTTGAACAGAGTCAATGCCATGCAGTGTTGATCTGAGCCCAACCAAGCAGAGCTGATCTGACCTCAAGTACGATAACACCTGTATCCAGATGGAGCTCAAAGTGTGGGTGGATGGAGTGGTGCGAGTGGTGTGCGGCCTATCGGAGGAGACTTCCTGCCAGGATGTGGTCATTGCATTGGCCCAGGCTATTGGTGAATACATTACTTCCTACTCTGATAGTCTGTGCTGACACTCATATTCTGTAATTACTCAGAATATCCAGCAACAATAATAATGTAATGTAATAAGGTAATGTTAACAAAAACGAATGGCCATGTTTCTCAATGCGTGTTATTGACAGCTTCTGTGTCTTGTCTGAGGGCAAAGTTACAATCAGACCCAGAGGTTATAGGTTTGTACCATTGTATGGGAGTTGTTAAAAATTGTGTGTGAAAATTTGAGAAATAGTGAGTTGTTCCTGGAATTAAGCAATCAAGGAAAAACTGTAATATGTTAACGTGTAACTGCAATATAATGCACTGTAATTTTTAACAGATATGACGTGCAGTTCTGTTTTCAGCACATAAGCCAATTTTTATAAAACAGGGATTTTGTCAGTGTTAACACCAGCATTGATGTGGCTCATATCAGATCAATCCTATTACGTTTACAGCTCAAAAAAACAAATTTTATGGTTCAGTTACACTTTAATATGTTAGTTGTAGTATCTTATTAGGGATGTACTGCATGTTAGATAAAGGGGGAAAAAGACAGGGTAATGTGTGTCTGTACCCTAAATGCTATAACATAGAGCTCAGATCTAGTTGCACATTTCTGCTCAAAACGAGTTTAGCAGTGGTTTTCCACTTTGGGACCAGAGTGCTAAACAAATACATTTCCAGACCGTAATCTATTCCTGAATAATATACTAGCAGGATTCTGGGTCCAGTGATATAAAGGACATAGTCAAAGACATTACTCATCCACACCAAGAAAGCTTGACCCCTGCTACCTGTTGACATTGAAGCATACCTAACCTGGTCTTTGACCGTGTCGATCTCCACTGGCCTCCATGAAGGACAGGCTTTATGGGGGTCCTTTTGGAATGAAGCCTGTGTTCCATCCTAATATCCTCCGGCAGTCAAGCGGTACAACACTGCGACAACACTGAGCAGTTCCAACTCCAGATTTAGCACCCTCCTCCTTCCTATGAATCAGTTGGCTTCCAAGTCATTAGGGAGGGTTTGTCCTAATTTCAGGGCCCCCGTGGAAACTTTAGTTTATTTTTCAAACGTTTTCCACACGTTGTGTAAATGTTACACAACCACCTCATACTGCTATTCCCAATGCTTAGGGAGAAAGCGATATGACAACATGATGTCATTTGTTTTGTATTAGATATTGGCAGGACTAAAACCCTTTTGTTTAATATTTGACTACTAAACTAGTAGTCAAGTTCAATGAAAGTAAAATAAAAGGTGCAACTCCAGAGCTTAAGAATGTCAGCCCTAGCTCACTGTATGTCTGATACATAACTGCCTAACAGTGTGTGGCTGCAGCAGAGGCATGGTGTTGTAGAGAATGGCTTGTAGCAAAGAGGAATGTAAACTACGTGGGACGAGCATGCATTCTCTGAGCTATTTACCTCTAAGTAACTAGCAGTATTCATGGAACTAGGTTTTCAGGAATAAGCGTCCTTTGATTGTTGTTATACTGTGTCGGTAATACAGTATCTGCTTAACAATTAAACATCCAGGTAAAATAAACACCTTAAGCAGGACTAAAGGTCCTGCCTTTATAGTAATTAAAATAACTATTAAATATATAAAGAAATATGATTATCCAGCTGGATGATTCAGGAGAGAAAAAGGTTACAGGTATACAACAGGTACTGGAGGACTTAGTTAGTCATGGCCATTCCTAGGTTGGTGCATGGTATGAGCTGTATGCTAAGCGCGTGTCTCCTGTGCTAGGCCAGACAGGCCGCTACGTGCTGATCCAGCGGCTCAGGGACAGCGAGAGACAGCTGCTGGCCACAGACCGCCCTCTGGAGTCCCTGGCCAAGCTGGGCCAGCACGGCAGCGAGGTGCAGTTCTTCCTGCGCCGCACGGGCCCTAGTAGCAGCGACGGGCCGGCGGCTAAAGCCCACAGGAGCGCCACCCCGGCCCTGCCCAAGCACCCAGAGCCAGAGCCCTCCAAGCGCAGCCAGCCCAAGAAAGCGCTCACGTTCAGCCTGGGCCCCTCCATCTCGCCCGCCTCCAAAGCCAAGCAGTTCAGGAGGTCTCCTTGCCACTCTTCGGAGCAGAGAGCATCCCCCTGCCCGTCTGCGTCCCCCAGCGCCCTGGAACCACGCTCCTCCCCATTTCCCTCCTCACCCGCTGCAGGGCCATCCAAGGAGGAGGTGTTCCGGCAGGTTCTCCAGCAGCAAGAGAGACTGCGGGCCATGGAGGCCCAGCTGGACACCCTGGACAGGGAGTCGCTTGCGTCGCCCTGCCCCCCTCCACTAGAGGACGCCCACCTGCAGGAGGAGCTGAGCGCGCTGGAGCAGGCATCGAGGAGGAACCAGGCGGAGCTGTCGCGCCAGCGCCTCTGGGAGGAGGAGCTGCAGGCGGAGGTGGAGAGGGAGCAGGCCATGAGCAGGAGGCTGGGGGAGCTGCACGCCAAGATGGATGACTGCGGGAGGCGGCTCCACGACTTGTCGCTGCGCTCGGCCCAGCTGGAGCAGGAGATCCAGCGGGAGAGCCATGCCTCCTCCTCCTCCTCCTCCTCCTCCACCTCGGCCAGCCCCGAGGAGTCCCTGGAGGTGGTGAGGTCAGAGCTGCAGAGCCAGGACAGGCAGGGGGCTCAGCTGGAGGGACAGCTCTCGGAGACGGACAAGGCCCTGGGCAAAGCTGAGTCGCTGCTGAAGGTAAGCAGGGAGGTGATGGCTCAGGAGAGAGAGCCCTAGCTTCACGCCAGCCCCAGGCTTTTAAAGGAACAGTCCCCCATGTGTGTCCGGAGTTGACCGCTTTGTTTTGTGCTATGTATGCCCCCTCTTCTCTACTCCTCCCCCAACCACACAGCTAGGCTCACACCATTCTCTACCTCCCCTCCTAAAGACACATGTTGTGCTGTAGGAGTCACCAGTCAGAGCTCTGTATCACAATTGAGGAGTGTACCTTTTGCTTGCCTCCGTCGTATGCTCTTCTACATGCATACAAACATAGGAGCTAGGACAGCCACTACTAGAATCAGTAGAAATGATGTGATGATTTGCCAGGAAAAGACTATATTCACAAGAACATGAGGAAATGAAGGCTGTGAACTCAGATCCAACCACAATATGAATGTATGTTGTACTGCTAGAAGCTATTCGAAAGCTAGGTGGACTGGTTTGGCAGCTATGTTCTGTGTTCAAAAAAACCTGGTTATTAACAGTGTTTACACTGACATTTTGTACATTTACATCTGTACATTTGCCCTTGTAAATTACAAAAAAGAATTTGAGAATAAAATTGTTTTGCAGCGTAATAGCATTTTTCTGGGGGGGGGGGGGGGGTTGGATCAACAGTTCCACAGGTTGCCGCGTTGTGTGGCATTATTATTTTGTCTGTTTACTATAGGTGGAGGTTGTCATAGAAATATGAAGGTTGTTGTGTGTCCCATCCTTGGAATAATAGCCTAATCCAGTTGTAAGTGAAACCCAAGCACTACGTAGTTCACATGTAACCTGAGACTTATATCCACTCTGTGAAACTGATATTTTTTAGAGCAGGGACATATCTTCTATTTCTTTGCTTTATTGACTTGTAATAGACAAATAAGATATTTTTCCTCAACTGGACTACTGGTTAGTGTTCCTGAAAGTTGTTTACTGTATATTTTACAGGCTAAATGTAGTAATATGTCCCACACACTTCATTAGGAAAATAATTATTGGAACCAAAAGGCTGCATCTCACTTGGGCCTAAATAATTTCTTCGCTACAGGCCACAAAACTGATTAAAAGAGAATAAAGAGCTCTTCTGGTGTCAGTAAATTGTGACTCTAGGGTCAACTCCAGACAGATTTACTGCCTGTGCCACTCACAAATGGCTAAGTAGGAATTCACTAAAAGCCTGGTACACAGCAGTTGTAATGTTTTTACATTTATGCTGCCTGTTACACGATCATGGTTCATGCATTCTGTGATTACAACTCAAACATCAAAAACAATGTGTTTAAATTTGCCACCCACGTAGCTGGCACCTGGAAGATGTACAGTGCCAACATTAATGTTTTTTAACAACACATTAACGTTGATAACAGAATACTGTGCAATAAAACCCCATTGTGTGTGCATGGCCAGGAGTGTCAGCCTTACACTGTCAGTTGGCAGATCTGATACGTCAGGGCATGCCTGGTTGAGAAGTGCTAAAGTCTTAAGAAGTGATGAGTACAGCACTCTTGTCATTAGGCTAATGGAAGCAAACATTTCTCAGCAAGGTGCCTTCATTCAGCATCAGTTCCAAACACAAGACGTCTTGTGGCCACCTTCGGCACAGACCTACCTAAGCACAAGTGGATAGGCGATTAGCTTTATTGACCGGTTTGTTTGTATGTAAGATTTGTATCCCTGTGTCTAAGGGTCGTGCTTCTCCAGATTAACCAAAGGCCCTCTGTGCTCCATTTTAGAATAGCCAAAGATAATTAATTCCCTTTTATTACATGAAAAGCTTGAAATACAGCAGGCCAGTATTGATGTTTAAGTGTTGACCGTAAAACAACACCTGGGGCATTTGGAATGCCATACGATACAGTCCTAACTATAAAAGGTTCTCTGGTAGTTCCAATGACTGTAGTCACTGCTGCCCCCTCCTGGCAAGAATTGTTAAATAAGTGATTAGTGATGTGGATTTAAAGGAAGACTTATATATTTATTATATATGTTCTGTTTTCATGTTGGTTTGTCCATCTTTTAGCAGGACACAGGTTATATATTGTTTATTTTATGGACAGGTTGAAGCAAATATGAATTTGATATTTGTGATCCAGATAGGATTCACTGCAGGAATAAGCCTTTAGTGATATAGTTGCTGGATGGTGTGTCTGGAAATGGATCAGGATTATTGTGTGTTGTCGATGGAGCACAGGCCACCTCCTGATCTCCCCCTTGTCTCCTACCTGCTCTGCTCCCAGTCTAAGCAGGACGAGCTGGAGGAGCTGAATAAGGAGCTCCGCCAGTGTAACCTGCAGCAGTTCATTCAGCAGACAGGAGCCCTGCCCACACACGGCCACTCCCGCACAGACCTCCATGAGCAACTGGAGCAGCTACTGCAGGATGGATACAGGAACGGAAGTAGGGGCGCATGCCAACACACACAGCATTACATTACCCATAAGACCCCGCGCGGAAGCCTGTGCATGCCACACTTGATCTCCATATGGACACATTGACACCTTATTATGAGTAGTTCATTAGAATGCAGTTTGCTGAACAATTTGCAGCATAGCTGTGCCGTCCTCCAACTTGAGAAGGGGTCTAAACAGCCAGAATAACTCAAGACCGCTGTACGGGATTTCCCGGGGCTTTAATGTGGCGTTTCCCAATGAATTAATGCTTTGGTACTATGCCAAATTGTGGTTCTTGTTTGTCTTTCTAGCCTACAGTGGGGGCTATAATGTAAACACGGCATTAGACGTGATAATATTTGCGTGGGGGAAATGATTTGAGGTGCCCTAGGTAAGCACCTGGTCCGTCGTATAGGAGAACCCACCCATTAGAAACGACGTATGTACACACAAGCTACATGTGTGTACATATCTATACACTACTGACAGTAGTGCTACCGGTATATGTAGTTGTGAAGATCACTGAGCACCCTCCTCCTCCTCTGCAGGCATAAGTGACGCCCTCTCCGAGTCGCCGCCCCGCCCCACTGCCAAGCAGTTCCTGGGACACCCACGCAACCTGCAGAACCCTCTGGTGTCTAGCCTCAACCCCGAGGGTGTGTATGTGTGAGAACTCGCTCAGCCCTCCTCCCTGCCCACTACTACCCCTCCCCGTCCCCAACTGAGTGGGTCTCCCCTTTCAAGACGGTTGTGGATTTTGGTGGTGGGCTCTCTGCGCCGCCCACGGTGTCTGTCCACTGCTGGACTAATGCTCTCCTGTAGCCTTCTGCCTCTGCCCTAACCCCATTCTGTCTGGTCTTTACAAACACCGCCTTCCATGTCTTCTCTTCTCCCTGCTGCACTCACCTGTAGGATGTTAGCAACGTACTGCCTATGTTGACCCTCCAACTTTCTTTGTCTCTCCCTTATTCTATTGTTTTCCAGACTGTCTATAGTTGCTGTGGTTTTACTTTCCCAAAGCTGGGAAGCATTTTCTACCCTTCCCCCATCCCCCATGACCCTCCCATCTTCAAATCAACAACCATAACGACAGCTACTCATCATATTGAATACACTGTATTCCCCTGGAATGGCTTTAGCACTGGGGAATGGCTGTAAAAGACATTCTGATTGTACCGCTGTTTTTATGCTAACTGAAAGTAACCAATGTCATTTACATTTGCCTTTGATGTATGGATATTATTTACAAAATAAAGGGGTAAATCTATACACTGCCTTGGACTTGGGTGACATTACATCCAAAGATCAAGAGCCTTTCACAGAGAGCTCTGCAAAATGTATTGCACTGTCCCATTCGCTTCATTTGTGAAACCATGGCCCACATTGGAATAAAGAGAAATGTATTTTTGCCAGCAGTTTCTGTTTAAAATGATTACAGCTACTTTCTGGACTCTAGAGCTTTGAACAAATCTGTTAGTTTATAAAGTGAATACATTTGATAACAATTCCAAGCAGGCCATGGTTGGTTGAGATGTCTTGTTTTTCTTTCCCCTCCTCTATTGGTATGGTATGTGCCTGGCTGGTATCTCTGTATCACACTTAACATTTGACCTGTCATATTGTACATTAGACCTTAACAAATATATTAGATCGATATGATGTTACCATTTATTTGAGCCATTATTAAAATCACAAATATCACAAAACGTAGCACTTCCCCATTATATCACATATGGACAGGTCAAAATTAAGTACTTGTGCTGATTCTTTTGTTTGCTAATATCTTTTAATTGTTGGAATTTCTCCAGCACTGTCTGGGTTAAGGAGGTGTGCTTTAAGCAAATTATGTCCCATAACGCTAATGCAAGATCATTTGAATTGAAAATTGTATTTCAGTCAAAATTCATCTGCAGTCACATAGCGCTGTATATCGATCTTGTATCAGCAACACCGGTCAACATTTGCATCTTTAATGTTCTCCATTCTCTCTTGCTGTATTTGTTTTAAAAGGGTTTTGTAAACAAAGCAAAGCAAAGGGTTCATTACCCCCACTTATTTTTGTGTGTCTTGCAGTCCTGACATCCCAAGACTCGTCATGGAGATAAAACATGGACCGCATGGCCCAGGGAGCTTGTTCACTGTTCTGTCACCGTCACATATTTAACCTATTTTCTGTATAACAATTGTTATTTTGGGTATGGTGAATACCATTATATATAAATACTGTATATACATAAGACAGATATATTTACAGCATTTTGCTACTGTGCACACTGCAAAATATGTGTATGAAATGTAAATTAACTTAGCAACCCTTTACCTACAGCGGTTATTATATCTGTATATTTAAATATAATAAACTATTGTGCATTGTGTTAACTGTATTTCTTGCCAATGTGCAATGTGCACATCAACTTCATTTAATGGTGATGAAACACGGTAACTACATAACATAAGACAAAGCAGCAGCCTTTATAAATCTGCAAAGTCCATATGGTCATGGCATCTAACCAGAAACTTAACCACACTTAATTACAGTACAATTATAGGAGTTTGATTGTAATCTATTCAGAGATGCAGGTTAATGATCCTTGTGTTGTCAGCTAATCTGAAATGGTTGAATGTCTTGGTGTACTATAAATAGACAACTAAGTTTGTCTGGAATTGAAAATCTACATAGCCCTCCCACTTGGTGAGCACATTTGGGATTAGAGGGGCGCTATTAGCCTATACAACAAAGGCAAGGCACACTAACTTTATTGATATCAATGGAAGCATTTTATATGTGCCACCCTGAAATGTGTCTAGATCACTCCTGCATAACAAAACTGCTTTGCTTTCTCTACTTTACACTTCCCAACCCATGGCAGGCTTGTCATGTAAAATAAGCACACTGGCCAGACATATCCAATACTGCTCTGGCTTACCTGGGATGGAAACCTAGTAGAGTTCTATAAATAGGTTCTCCTGCTTACATGGGTAGAGTGAACCTTCAGCCAAACACATACAGTATCTGTGTATCCTATACCCACACTACATCAAAACAATCCTGTCATTACCATTGCATCTTATTTCACGTCCTTAGTTTAAAGAACTACAAAATTACAAATTTGAGACTGTGCTGTTTTGATGTCAAGATCAATTCTGTATTAGAGTATTAGTCATTGTGCAGGAAGGCTTAGGATATTCTCCAAGTCCTTGTGAATTTCCAGTCTGGAAAAGCCCATTCCCCGGTGTGTCTTAACTGACACCTACATGTGATGGCAGGCATTTCAAGCACACTGGCTATCTCAGGTTCTTGCATTGACCAGTATACAGGTTATCAGTTCTACTGTCTGCACTGACAACCAAATATGAACGGTGTGACCAATGTCTGATCATGTGACCATTGATTTGCATTGAATGTGGGGAGAAATAAAAACAAAACAGACAGAAGGAGAATTAGTTAGCTCACTTTCACCTTTAACCATGGACTAAGGCCCATTTATGCTTCTGTGTCAAAGCTACAGCCAATCCTACAAATTTGCAAAACATTAACAGATGATATGATGATGTTTCGTGTCACTATGCACCTGGTCTATTTTTGGTCATGAGTGCAATGATACTTAACATGAACCCTACCCATATCTACTCTTAAAAGTTATTGCTTTTGAATACGATGAGTCACATAGCTGAACAAATTGTCATTCAATTATACAAAATATTCTCATATTAATCCACACCGTTAGAGAGAGCAGACACCATATGCACATCGGAAGTGTACATGGTGAAAGTGTGCATCTGCATGTTCACATAACAATGATGAATGGGTATGGGCCTCTTATCTATTCTGTGTCACACTGAGGCAACTGAACTATTTTAGTGACATCATGCAGAAAATGTATGCAACACGAGGGAAAATAAAAGCCACAAAGGTATTTCAAATGACAGTTTACTTGTTCAAACACATTATAGGTACAGTACAAATAATGAAGATGATTAAACAAGCTCTAGAATGGCGATGTACAGTATGCTACACAAGAAAATCACAACTGAAGCACACTCACCAGCATACTTCTTGACAGTAGGTGGCATTAGAGAGGTCATTCGTAGTAAGGCAATAGGCAACTCTATGTATGGTAACTGTACATAGGTGGAGCTATACTGTACATGAGATCATTGGGAGGACAATGTGACAGACAGGCTATTCCAAAAAGCAGGACTTATCAGGCTGCTTGCGGATATAGATGATCAGCTGACTGCGGCTTGTCCATTCCCACAGTAGGAGGTGAGAGGGATCCCCAAAAACAGGTTAGCCGCTGTCACACGCACAGTGGAATTGGAAATTGGCACAATGTGCGTTAGTCAGTGGCTTACCTGCTTTTAGATTTTATTTAAATAGTCCAAATACGACCTGAGAAGTAAATACATGAGCTTAAGAAGTAATAGTCCTAATAATAATAACAACAACAACAACAACAACAATAATAATACAACATTGTACAATGCAAAGTATGTATCTTCCCATCTACAGTAGACTAAATGTCATTTGTTGAATCAGATATTTAGTTTACATATTAAGCAAACATATCGTTTTAGCTGCCTTTCAGAAAATATGTTAGCCCTTTCAATATCACCTGTCATGAAGCTCCAAAATGATGAATAATAAAATATATACCGAGAAGCATAAAACAGTCAACGCATGATAAGCACACGCCTATGTATTTATTAATTGTATTTATGTGCAGTCTACACACACACACACACACACACACACACACACACACACACACACACACACATCAATATTTATTCGGCATATTATAATTTAATAATAATTTTGGCTGGTGAAAAAAGATACTTACCGTGATCCAAATTTTCTTCAGATTAATTAAAATAAATGTTAGGGGAGAAGCTCTATGAAATATCTCTATACAAACGACGTATTTTCTCTCTCTAATATTTCCATAGAGCATGTAATTTAGAAGCAAGTAGAAACACATTGTACACTAACGCAGAAGTTCAGTACACTTGCTCTATCCCATTCCTGCCCACTCCCCTGCATCTGCAACCTGAACTGGTTATGGAAATATATAAAAAACTGGCACAGTTAAAACCCAATGGCATGGCTAGTTGTGTTAAAATGGCCCGCCCATTAAAGAAAACTGACCATTCATAACATTTTGAAGGTGGGTTTAACGTAACGGTCAAGTTAGATGAAATTTAAAGGAATAGTTGGGGTGCGGCGCGTTCAGTTTTGCACGTCTTACATTAGGAACGAACCATTTTTACGTCATTGGCTTTTATTCCTATGCTATTATTTTCCACAATTAAGAAAACACTCAAATTAAATGTTTTCTACTTAGCCCAAATGTAATGCAACATTTGCATTTGAAGGTACACAGCATTCTTTTGATTAATATGAAAACCGGAGTACGACCCCTTCCAAAAAAGGTAGTTGAACTCGGCTTACTTGTGTACAGTGTTGCCATGAAGAGAGTGTGGCTGTGCACGTACCAAATATGCAGTAGGCCAGGGGTGGCCAACCCTGGTCCTGGAGAGCCTCAGCCCTGCATGTTTTAGATGTCTCCCTGCTCCAACACA
>JAODUE010017758.1:0-24961 GCA_027564755.1 Amblyopsis hoosieri
ACACACACACACACACCTGCAATTACCATAATGCAAACAAACCAGGAGCCAGTCCTCCATATACACACTTGCATTAAGAAAGAATAATTATTATTAAAGTAATGTGATACAACATACAGAACATGCCAAAAACAAAACAACACGTCGTTACTTTTCATGACAGGACACACACATCGCACGTCGCTGTACTCACATCACACATTGCGGCTGATGTTAGCACTTTGTGTCAGAGATGTTCCAGTCTGCATGCCTGCGTGTGCGTGTGTGTGAGCAGGCGCGTGCACGCATTCTACGTTGTGTGCGAGGATGGGGGAAATACCCAACAAAGGTTTCCATTGTTTCGGCTTATCAAAAGCCCTCTGAACGTGCCGCATATTTCTCTGATAATATCGTCCCACAAATGTTACGGAAGGATTGGGACAGAAAGAACCACTCACCCTGGAAAACAAATCACCACTGCAACAGCTGAAGACAAGTCCTATGCTTTGAACGCAAAACAATGGTTGCGTGTTGACACTTTTAATGAGATTATACAGGCTGAACAGGTTATAGGCCTTGTGGGCTAATTATTGGGCTAATAACCGCAAAGTGTGAAAAAAAGGATGTTAAGTTGATGTTTTGAAGACACACATACTCCCCAATGACGCGGTGTGTGTGCTTGAGGAGCTAATATGGTGTATAACCTTGGAAGGTGGCAATTAGCCAATTAAGCCAGTGCTTGCTACAGAGAGAATGGATGCTATACAGAGTCTATGGTCCAGTAAAACACAGCCTTTGAACACTGGAAAATATTTGGGACATTTACCATAGCTACAAACTATAATTAAGTTGTCGTGGTGGAAAAATAAGTTAAGTACTACTGTGTATTAGCTTTGTGTATTTCAATATTGAGTCAAGACTCCCAAAAATAAAACCTTTGTTTTGATTGATCCCGTGCAAACTACAAACCATGATTTAATAAAAATATAGTATAAACACAACAGGAAAATACTGTACATTGACATGACCTAGAAAATACTCCTTAAGTCATAGGGCTGATCCAGGCTTTGAAACCTATTGACTTTTAGCTACATAGCCCAGCTACTTTCACTATTATACTCTATTATATTATAAGTGTTATTCAGCTGGTTAATGAGTCAGTTGGTCGAGCGTATTAACCTATTATAACGTATTTCCCCACTACAGAAAGGCTACATATGAATCTAATACCACGAAGTAAGACAAACTCAAAGCTCTAAATCAAAATTAAATGATCGCCTTGAAGACTAAGCCGTCAAAGTAATGTAAAGCTAATTGACAAGGCACACATGGAATATGGCCCTCAGGATACCAAGAGGACAGAGCTTGTGCCTTGACCCCTCACTTGCAAAAATGGAAAAACAGACTTCATATCCCCACATGGTTTCCTGACATCTCATACAATGATGTATTAAGGAGCTCTTCCCGTATCTGGGACGCCAAGCAATTATATTTCTTTTGTGTGTGTTTGTGTTTTCGAAAATCATTCTAATGTGGATATCATGACAACAGCCTTTCACGTGGGTGTGGTTGGCCTATTGGGTGGACGGGGCCAATGAGACAGGCTTCTTAGAGGTAAGACAGGTGTCACTTTGGCCAGGACAAACCACGGGAATGAAGGAGCTGGATAGTATTGTCAGGTCAATAATTACTACCACAAAAAGACGACACACACCAATCCATACGAACCCACTGGTGAGAGACGTTCGCGGTTGGGGAGTGCCCGGGCAACTCACCGATGCTCTGACAAGTAGCTAATGGATTTCTTTGGGAGGGAAATCAAAGACGGGCCCGATGTTGGCTCGCACCGACACATTTCTGACTGCGTATAACTGCTGCTTTTTGCATTTACTCTTTTGAGCTGAGAGAGCCCCGTTTTCCAGATGGCCTCCCGTGCTCCTCCTGCTGGAGTCAACGAAGACGTTTGACTCGGCTACTGAGCGGAAAGACGGTGGGGCCTCGAATTTTCAGCCCCCCTGCCTCTGCTAGAAAACACCAGGCAGGAACAGCTTAAGGTCAGTGTCACCCCACTCCCCACCCCAAAACCCCAGAGACAATCGACAATCAGAGAGACAAAAACACTGTCATGAGGGCCATGATTTATTTCTCCTTACGCTGGTTTTCCCTGTTTTCTAGCACTTCCTGTCGGGGGATGGGAATTCTTCCTGTACCCAAAGCATGGCTGGTGCTAGAAGACTTTAGGAATGGTTAGCGGTCCAAGATAGCCTTCTCCAAACTGCTTCAGGTTTAAATGTATTTGATAATTCTTATTGTGCCGCCAAAGGGTTAAACGGCTCCATGTTGCCTGCTGTGCGACAACAGATTTGAGACGCAACAAAAATAAAATACACAAAATGCACCGAAAGGTCAGCTAGACCTCATTCACACTTACATAACGTGTTTTTCCCTATCCAGATAAGATACAGAATTATGTTTTCTTTCTGAGGGGGCTGTCTGGACCCCTTAAATACCGCTTTATAACACTGACTTTCTCACAAAAGTGACTTTGTAGTCCATACAGTAAATCTATAGCCTGCTGTGTATTATGTCCTCTTTCAGTACAACACGATTTGAAGGTTCTGACAAGGACTAACGTCTTTGTAAGCATTGTTTTTGAAACACTGTCCTGTGATGCCTTGCTGAAAGATGACCCTCTAGACAGGGAACCCAAACTCACTCTGTCGGAAAGGAAAAGCAGTGGCTTCTGTTTGGGTTATGTTGTTTAACGATGCATAGAAAACCACTAAAGCTGTGGTGAAAATCAGGTTTATACATTAGCATGGCCAGAAGCAAACTATTCTCATATTTACATGCTGCAAGAATGCCTGCATGATATATCAGTACTGTACGTGTATAAAAGTTGTTTGAGCTACAGAGAAGGTCGCATTTGCATTATACTATATGCTTTTTTTTTTATCTCCTAGTAATGAAGACAGCAACATTTTTGGGCCGCATGTTATGCACTAGGATGCTTTTTTTTTTTTTTGCCCAATCTTGATAAAGTGAGCAAGCATGCTGTTTTCCTAGCATGGCCCTGTTTCACATTCACACTGTTAAAACTATTTCACACCTGCGAGTTGCCCAGTACAACCACAGCCTGCTGTTTGCTGCTCTTTCACTCTCCCCACCTACTGTACATTTCCACAGCCGGTGTGCATAAGCCACAGCTTTCCAGTCCCAATCCAATAAGTACTGCAACACCGCTGACCCGCTCATTTTCTACATACCCAATATTGTTGACACCAATTCAATATTTTCACATTAATCCCATCACCCAATATCAAGTACAAGATCCAAGTCAACAATGATATTACATTTACTGGTAAAAATTTTCCTTTTCCTATCATTCTTGGAACCCATCGTCTGTCATCGTCAATAAACCGTAAAAGGTATAGTCAGCTATTGCAAGCTAACTGCAAGCTAATACACTGTCAAATTCACCAAATATCTCCTTGCATTTCGTTATCTTATCGTTCTGTGTGTGCTGAAAAAAATTATCTGGTCCAGCCCTGGCTCCATAAGTAGGAACATAAACAAAGCAGCGGACACCGCTCACAACAACAAATCAGTAGTACAGCGCTCTGCTTCACAATGCATTGTCAATGTGGGAGACTATAGACAGTAATGTGCATGCTTGCTATGACACCTGCCTCTAGAAATGCAGATTAAGCTCCACCATTTCGCTGCACGCACTCTCAATTACATTAATTGCAGTGATTTAAGTGTCTTAAAATACATCCATGATTATATGTTATAATTATCCTCATTCAGCTCGCAGAAGCATACAGTGTACATACTATACAGTGTACATAATACCACATCAATCTACTGAATTTCACTGAATTTTAATTGTCATTTAAAAATATCAAGTTTAAAAAAAGTTTTGGTCTGAGATGTTACTAGTTCTCTAGTTTGACATCTAGTGGCAGAAAATCATATAGGGTCACTTTAGGATTATCATTTTATTCTATCAACAATAAAACTTTAACAAAACTTATGCGGCATCAATAAGGCTTGCTTTGATTTCAGAAAAATGCTCAGCATCCTATTCCGTACCACTAAGTGCAAATACAGGGTGCATCACAGCTCATTGCCATTTTACTCTTTGCTTAAAAAACAGGACTGCGTGGTCAAAGCGATGTTTACCACAGCAGAGACCATCGTTAAGAGATAAACTTTAATTGCAAAGTGGCGCTTAAAATCCCTGTGGTGCTGGCGTTCAGAGCCTTTCAGTGGGAACGGTGCGAGCCAAGCCGGAGCACAGACAGCATCAGAGGAATGTCAAGCAAAAAGTCACCGCAAATCAGGAAAGGAATCTGGCACATTCACGGTGTCACTGTGGGATAGGAACCTCGGAAAACCAAAATAAAAACAAGGGACAACAATGAAACCTTATCCCCCAAGGTTTGGAGCTCGACTGTTTGCTTTATGGGCTATTCTGAGCTGTATGTGGCGCAACATGAGCTCTCTGTGGCCGTCAAAAGTATCTATAGATCAGTGAGGGCTGGCTATAGTCTGAACTGAACTGTAAACAAGCCTCATCCAGAGACCATAGCTGGCTCCGCGCATCCAAAATATTTGATTCATCCCCTTTAACAGTCCTACTGCAAGGCCTACTAGCAGCTGCGTGGTGAATCCCCAGTAAATCCACCACAGCGAAACGCTTTGAATCCCGCTAGAGAAAAAGAAAAAAAAAAAAGAAAAAGGATGCAGGTGGCTGGAATGGACTTTATTGCAACACATACTTTCCAGACAACCAAAACAACAAGGCTCTTTACCCTCCTCCCATCTACTGATCTCAAAGGGTGTCTGCCAGCCGGGGGGAAAAGCATTCGGAAGCAACAGCCTTTTGTTCAAGAGCGCTTTTGCATGAGCGCCCTTGTGTTAAGGGGAAAACACAACGTTGCCATTAAGGTTTGAATCAAAACAGCCCCGTCCCCATCCCCGCAGTAGTCGGTTGGGTTTCCGGCAAAGAAGCAACAGGAGAAGGAAGAAAGGGGGCCGGGGATGTGTGGGAATGTCTCTTACATTGTCGCCGCGGCCGGCAGCAACTCCTAAACATGGCCTTAAATTAGGGGGAAGGAAAACACAGCCTAAAAAAAGGCACTTGTGTAACTTCACTCTGGCCTGCTCATTTGTTACCACTTGAAGAAGAAAAAAAAGGGTCAAATATAGCGACAGTTTTAAATCACACTTTTTTCCCCACTTCTTTTTCTTCTTTTTATGGTAAGCTGTGGCAGCCAGGGTATGGTGAAATACTCACACACGGGACAGTTAGGTCGGCTTTGTTGCAGTTAACAACCCAATGTGGGTGGAATCTGTGGAGCTCTAACTGCTTTCATATTAGAGGGAAGAGAAGCAAAGAGAGGTCCAAGTGTCTGGTTCTGACTGACTGACTGGCTGGCTGGGTGGGTGACTGGAATAGGACCAGTGACAGCTGGGGCTTGAAAGTCTCACATCCAAAGCCAGGGCTTACAGCCACGGGTATAAAGCAGCACTAAGCTAACCCCTTCAACCCCCTTCCCACTCTTTTTTTGAAAAATCACATCCGCGGCCAGCGTCCTCGCAGAAACACTCAACTGCTGCCAAAGTATTCCCCTCTAAACACAAATATTCCCCTCGTCTCCTCTCTCTCTCCAGCTAGGCTCAGAGAACAAACACGGTGTACCCAGGAGAAGTCTTACGGGATGGTTTATCGGTCTGATGTGACGCATGAAGCGGAGGGGTTCACAGAGAGGTCAAATTCTAGGGGCCCAGGTGGAGAAGACATGTAACACACTGTGAATGTTTGAGACACATGTTTATGTGTGTCGTTTATGTGTGTCTTTTGGTGTTTATAGTGCGAATGCGTGTTTGTTTTCAGCGTGATGCGTTCATTCATTGCACTACAGTCAGATAAAAGTGGCCAAATAGCGCATTTCTATTTGAACTGATGCTCACGGGGGCATTTGTGAGTTAAGCAAATGTTCCAGCCATTGCTTTCACAAACAAATTAACACCTTACCTCCATTGCTTAAAGGTAGACTCAGTGATTATAAGCTAAAAAAATAAAACTGTGTCAAATTCAGCGAATATCTCCTCGCGGTCCGCAAGCTGCTCGTTTTGTGTGCTTGCTGAAACAATTATTAAGTGTTCCTACACAGGCCTGGCTATAGAAACACAAAGTGGTGCAGACCGCACCACACAACACTATCCCAGTTTTGGCAATGTGTTCCCGATGTTTGTGGCAAAGCTTCTGAGGGAGCACCCTACATGGCATTAAAGGGAGAGGTGTTTCTGTTCTGACTAAGCCATCGTGTTATATCAACGAGCTCTCTCCAGCATGCCTGACTCAACCTTTAAAACAACCCCCCCTCTCCCCCAAAAATTGCACCACGGCGCTCATTTAACTCGTGTTCCTACCTTGTCGAGCAGTGGCAGGCAGCGGGGCACCCTGCGCTCCAGCTTGACGATGGTGATGAAGTTACTCTCCGGGCGCTCGTCCTCGCTCGTGTTGCACAGAGACAGAGGGTGGTACTGTGAGGGACAGACAGTGTAGGGACGTTAGCATCATACGCTCTGCGTTTAACACAACACGCTACATAACGAGCTAGCATCACATCGGTCTCGCAGAGACGGCCTTTACATATGCAAAGGCTGGGACACAGCGCTGGCAAACTGCAGCAGTACCCGCCTACTTGACAAGCGGGGTATTTTGAAGGACATGATCATCATCTGACATGAAGTCAGATGTAAAACTTACAATGAGGAATTTGTTGGAAAACGTAAACAACGGGACTCTGGCTATTTATTTACAGGCCTTGTAAATCTCTAGTAATTAGAGTAAATAGTAAATAAAAGTAGTAAATAGTAAATAAAGCAATGCACTCGCGTTGCACCGGAAATTACGGATACATACTTCTAACAATGCTAACAGCCAATGGAAATCGACACCCCTGAGCTTACAGGGGTAGGCCTATCAGAAGTTCAGCAGAGTTGCTTATAAGTAGTGCTAATGGATGGCAGAGGCTGAGACTAGTATTGCAAAGACAACACAACACCCAGCACCAGTCCTTTGCAACACATTACATCAGTGCCTCTGGAAGTGGGGTTGTGTGGGAGGCGTTGATGTCACTCTTCAACCTTTTTAATTGAAGGTTTTCCCTTAGTGAGGTGAGGATGAGGGAAAGCCCCCTGACCTCATGTGGGGACCAAATGGGGCATGGCTGGGGCAACCAGACAACACAACACATAGCTAGTTAGCATCACATAGACAACACATCTAACAACACACAGCTAGTTAGCATCACATAGACAACACATCTAACAACACACAGCTAGTTAGCATCACATAGACAACACATCTAACAACACACAGCTAGTTAGCATCACATAGACAACACATTTAACAACACACAGCTAGTTTAGCATCACATAGACACAACACCACCACATCTAAAGGCCAAATACGCAACGTCGCTGCCACGTGTATCCTGCGTACTTTCGATCCGTACTTCTTGCACGTTTCCCCAGCCCTAGTCTCGCAGAGCCAGCCTTTCCTTATGTAAAGTCTGGGACACAGCGCTGGCTAACTGCGTCAGTACCCGCCTACTTGACATGCAAGGTATTTTGATTGACATGCTTGACGACCAACTACGTAATTCAATGACCAAGTCGGACATTAAACTTGCAATGAGGAAAACTAAACTGAAAGTCTGGCTGTTTAACAGGTATTGTAAATCTTTAAAATTAGTAGGCTACGGTTACTGATTAAAATAAATTGAACATTTTAAATTAGTAAAAAAGCACTGTGTTACACCGGAAATTATGGAGACATACTTGTGAGTGACAATGCTAACAGCCAATGGATAGCGACAGTATTACTTCCCGAAAGTCAGAGAGTAAAGTGTCGAGCTTACGAGGGTACATGCATCAGACGTTTTCATGTATTGTTCTGTTAGATAGGTAGGCTACTGTTAGTGCTTAATATAAATCTTACAACTGAAATGAGTAAATAAACTAAGCTACTGCGCTAGGGTCGCACCGGAATTACATATACAGACTTCGTGAGTCATGTGACAATGCTAACACAGCCAATGAAAACCTACTTCTCAATTTCGGAAAGTGGTGTCAAGTTGACAGGGGTCTATGTATCAGACGTTCAGAGTAACACAACACATAGCAAGTTAGCATCACATACAATCGACAACACCACATCCAACCAAACACATAGCAGGCTGTATGAAGACGTTGTGTATATTTGTATTGAAACCACATTATAATAATATAATGTGCTAGAACAGAATGAGGATTTGATGGCATTGCTAACAGTGGTTTAAAATAAAAAGGAATAAAACCATTGGATATTAGCTAGTTTGTTTGCTCTCCCACGAAAGACACGGTTTTAAGATCAAGGGTTATTTCTCCTTGTTAAATAAAAGGTTTAATGATACCTCCATTTCACACTAGAAGAAAAACATACAGTAGTCACTGGTTACTGATTGTAATGTCAGATAAAGGCTCTCTTTCATTTTAACCATATCTAGATAAATAGATATTGAGAGGAAACCTTCAGCACCACACACAATCAGTTACACGGACGCATGCGGACTTTGTGGTCCCGCTCAGAAGCCTTGGGACTGGAGCAACGGGAGATGGAACATTTGATCCCCCGTGAAAGGGAGGAAATAGCTGGTGAAAGGCTGTATTTAAGAGCTCAAGGGATAGCGGCAACGTTTGTAAGGCACAGACATGCTGTCATGGCTCGGAGGGGTTGCATGACAGGCCAGGAAGGAGTGGACACAGTCCTTGAGCCCCCCTCCACCTCCACTTGGTTGGCCCAGCCCTGCCCCATTTTGTCGCCACATGAGGTCAGGGGGCTCCCCCCTCATCTCACCCAAGGGAAAGCCCTCAATTATAAAAAGGCCCAAGGGTGACATCAGCCAGCCCCCACAACCCCACTTCCAGAGGCACTGACGTAATGCGCTGCGAAGGACTGGTGCGCTTCTGTCGTGAAGGGTGGGCGAAGACCAGAAAACAGGGCAGGGTGATGAAGAGAAAAAAGAACTCCCAGCAAACCAACCAAACCAGCCAGGTGGAATTGAACTCTCTCACTCTAACTCACTCACTCACACTCTCTCTCTCTCACAAACGATTGAATACACCTTTCCCTCCAGCCTATAAGCAAGGAGAGAAACATAGGGAACTCGTAATCAAGGGAAGAAAAATAGAAACTGAGGCCAAAAGATTTATAGTTAAGTTGATATTGTCATCAGGGAGGGTGTATGCCTCCCTACAAATCCCTCTCAGGCAGGGCAGGCAGAGCAGAAGACTGAACCTCTTGCCTGGCCTTGCCCGCTTGCTAAACTGCCAGTTATTTTACCAGTCCACATTTAGCCGTCTTAAATTAGAGGCCTCCACTAAAACTTGGCCCTTAACAAAGAAAGAGACAGCAAATATAAACCCTTAATAACACTTCTTCCCTGATGCCATGACCTTTACTACATTTACAGTATGTAACAGGTTTTTGCAAACCGTAAAGGAATAATGTTATCAGGTATTATTGCAAATGCATATTATTATTGTATACTGTAATCGATCCTGACATAGCAGATGAAGTGGATCCCATTAATTAATTCAAATCAAATTGTAAAGCCTTGCAACGCACCGTCAGTAACTTTCAGGGGGGTTGAAATGTGTGGTTCGAGGGGTTTTATGACTCAATCGAGGAGTGTACTTTGAAACCTAGGTGGTGCAGTTGACCCGACTGAAGTTAAGGACACTGGAGGAGAGTTGAACTCAACCCAGGAGGTGTGCTACAAGGGCAGCTGGTGGCTGTAGCTTCTCAGATTCCCTGAGAACAAGGCACTGATGTTTATAAAAACATCTCTGTTTTGCATCGTTGACAAGACTAAGCATTATCTTCCATTTTAGATAGGCCCACAGCACTTACAATCAAATGGAAGCAATCGCCTTCCATAAGCCACTATCGGTGCCATCTACCGCTTAGAAACATGCCGCCGCTGGTCTATAAACTGCAACAAGGACAGAATGAAACGTCTTCATTTGGTTTCAGCGAGTCCCTTAGAAAAGGGCCCTGGGAAACCAAATCAGCGAGTCTCCATTTCACAGGGACTAGAAACCACAGAGCACGCAAAGCGCTCCCTCCACACTGTTAACAATGGTCACTCCTCCTCATCAGACTCTGGGACATGTCCTTCAGCCGCTTTTGAAGCCACGATTAAAGGCATTCCTCTCTGGCGAAATCAAAGTCTGCCCCGAAAACTATTCTGAGGCAAGAATCTCAGCCTAAATAACAAATACACAAACAAAAAGAAAGCTAACTAGCTAAATAAATAGTATCTGTGGTGAGAAGTCAATCATATTCTCCCCCCCCCCCCCTCACTTCATCTGCCAAAAATCGTACGTTAAAGAACGTTCTAGTTCATCTGCTACCAGCAGGGAACTTGGCCCAGGCACAGTGTGTCAGTGTGTGTGTTAACAGGGAGCACGCACACTCATCCTTCCATTTCCAGTTGCTTGTCCCCTGGCATTTTTAGACCTGCAGACTTGCTCGATGAAATAATACGCCAAGCTATCGACATCTGATTGGTTGAGCAGGAGATAAAATAAATATATCCACCGTGTACATGATTATTGTGTGATATAAATCACAGACAGAGGTGCGGAGGTGGGGTTGTAGGGTAGGGCAGAGAGTTGTGGAAATAAATCTTTTTTTTTTTTTTTCCCCCTTTCTGGCCTGAGGCTTGGTAAACCTGCCAAGGCAGCGCATATACAGTAAAGGAAGATTTTAATCAACTTTGCCCCCTTGTGTTTACTCACATGCATGCTCAAATGCACGCTACAACCCCGCTGGGAGACTTCCCCACCGCCTGAACCAAACCATGAAGTGGTCAGAGTCAGACTGCACCATCATGCACGCATTTGGTAAGCAGACAGGCACAAGCACACACACACACACACACACACCCACCCACACACGCACACACACCTTTTTGCAGGGACTGAACCTTCTAAGTCTGTGAGGTTGGGGATGGGGATATCTAGGATTACAGTAGAGCTAGGGTGGCCCCAGTGTGAGCTTGCCTAAATATAAGAGTGCTATGCCAGAAGATTTAAGTTTTTTTTATTACGATTTAGATTTGAACTACTTATTTCCATTTAAACAGTACTAAACTACCATTAAGAAATATTTGCTCATTTTATTCAGGTTGAGAGAGAGAGAGAACAAATACATAAATAACTTTATTTGCTGTTGTCTTGGACACCTGGTTGGGCACCATTGCTGTACCCTGTGAGCTTGGTACCACAGCAGTGGCTAGAAAGATGTGCACACACCAAAGCTTATGCCAGTAGCCTGCGCGAGCCTTCAGCTCCATGCACCAACGCCACCTGGGCTACAGATCAACTGGCTGCGGTGGCTGGTTAAAAACGTCCCCCTATCATTAGAGTGGGAGACTTGGGTGTGCTGTGCGGGAGAGTGGGTTTAATGCGCGTCAGGAGGACGACATGTTGCGCTCGCGTGCGAGAAGATTACTGCGCATGCGAGTGTGCGAACGGCGTGCGGGTTTGCGCTCGTCTATTTACCTGTGGCTTCAAACATCAGCGGGCACGAGCCCTTCTAAAGAGGCACGGGAGCCTGCAGGGCGCGTGAAGCAACCCGACACGTTAGGCTGCTTGTAGGAGAGTGCGCCTCAGTCTATAGGGTTCGCTCAGCAGCAGCACAGAAGATGCAGAGACCCTGGCCTCGTGCGTCTTAAACACACAGCCGGCGTGTATATATGCACGCACATGCACTGTGGTCCTTGAGCCGCTCACTGCCGCTGATGCACACGTCCCTCTCCCACGCCCCACACTACTGAGTGGACCGCAACATAAGCAGCGAGCTGAGGCGTAAATCACGGGGCGCTGCGGCAATCGCGCATTGTCCGCTTCTGCTGACGTATAACACGCAGGCATTAATCAAATCTATCTCTCTCTCTTTCTCTCATATACATCTGGAAAAGTTGGTCTCTGTGCCCCCCCCACTTCTCCACTCCTTGCAAATGCAAACCAACAGGAGGCATTACTGCGTTGCTTCTGTCAAAACAAGAGACGTGTCATTTTTCCTGCCGCTTTATAGACAGTGTCAGCGCCATATCCAGTAACCACTACCACAGAGAGCGGCTCTGGGGAAACGTGATCCCATAATGAGGCCCAAATAATTACCAGAAGCCCCACATTTGCCTGGGCGCTTCCTTTAAATGGGAGTGCCCCCCCCCCTCCCCCCACCCCAACTCCGAGCTAGTCAGACTGTCTCTCCGTTATGAAAAAGGGATTAGAAGGAGATGAAAGAAGCTCAAAAAGGACCTGGAGGAGAATTTAATTGTTCTGAAATTATATTGTTGTTTGCACCGCTTTGACCCTATACATTAGCATCACTTGTTTTCCCTGGCACTTGCATCGTGATCTATTGTAAATGGAAACCAGAAATTTTTATTTATTTCTGTAAGGATGTTCCTAACAACTAATTTCCCCGACGTATAAACAAAAGTTTAAACTAAAAGTAAGAAAATAGTCAATATTGAACACAAAGTAATCTATAAGGTTAAACATTGTCTGAAACAATGTTGCATACAGTACATTATAAGATAATGTAAATCACATTCTTCAATAACCAAATCGTATATAGTATACCTATTGGGTACAAGCCATGAGTCTGTAGTTTAACGAGTAGGTTAAGTTGGTCAGATATTTATACAGAAGAACAAGCCTGCATTTAAACTGCAAAAATGACCAGTTCGCATGGCTTTGACTTGAAGGAGGTCAAAAGGAGTTCACCATTATAACAGCTTGGAGATCGGGGCCTATAGAGCCCCTACCGCACTTCCACTTGCAGAGGAAGTGCGGTATCTTGTGTACATGTCACTAATGTCATCAGTTACACACACACACACACACACACACACACACGCACACACACACACACACACACACACACACGGCACAGTACACAACAACTGCAGCAAGTCAGCTTTAGGCCTGCGTTGGGCTATACATTTCAAAGGTCCACGTTAAACTCAAACACAGCACTTCCTTGTCATAACAAGCTGCTGCTGTGCTGACCCAGGCATTTGTTGGCGCTGCAGTGAACCCAGTTCCCTGCAGGGGGGGGGCCACGCGTCCACTCAACCTCCAGGCTTCCTATGCCAGCCTGGTCCCAGGCAAGGCCCACTCTCACATTCACATTCTCAGGTTCAGCGTAAGTCACAGTTGAAAAGACACACGTTGCCAACCTGTCAATCACTTGTGGCTGGAAAAGTGTACTATCCGGAAAGTGGCTACAGAGGGAAACAAAGTTATAACCTATAGCCTAAGAATTAAGACAGCTAGCAAGACACAGTTATCTTGGGTACCTAAATTGGAGCTAGTCAGATTTCAGCAGCTCAGTTTAAACCAACACAGCTCTCCATACAGCCTCCTAGATGATCCCGTGTGGAAGAGTGCATGGCATGGCTTGCTGCGTGGCAAAGGACACCAGAGCTCGGCGACGATGTATGTTACATTACAGAGAGACAGAAGCCTTTTTTTTTTTTTTTACAGTATCGCACACACACACACACACACACACACACACACACACACACACACACACACACACAAAAAATCTCTCTCTGCAAGGGTGTGACTCAGTCTATACTGTAGGGAAAAGAGGCCTTCGATTAGTTATGGAGACTTGCGGTGTTCAAACTGACCACTTGTGAGTGGATGTTCTCTGGGGAAATGTTATTTACACCAAACAGTCTATTTTAGGATTAATGCAACTTTGTAGCATTAAAATCAATTTAGAATTTTTAGATAGTACAAGATACTGTTTAAAATCATTATTCCATTCACTAGAGAAAAGTCAAAAAGTCATACAGCTGTTTTTCCTGTAGCACCTAAGAAACAAAAGGTTAATATGTGGTCTAATTGAATGAACGTCAACGGCTACGTTCACAATGCACACAAATCTGCCCCATATCAGATTTTTTTCATCCCTAAGTGACTTGGGTCTGATCTTTTCAGAGCAGTATGAACAGCACAAATCACATGGAATCTGATATCTTCTAATCAGATCTGTGCCACTTTCATATGTGGTACTAAATCGGATACATATCTGATTCTTTTAAATGCAATCTCAGTCTGACCAGTCAAATCAGAATTAATGCAAATTTGACGTCACTCTAGAGATAGACATTCACTGTGTGACTGCGGTCGACATTTGTTACCTCAGAGCGGGAGAAGTTGTAGTTCTACTCTCAAGTGAACAGACAGTTGGTTAAATAAGGAAGTAGTCACTGGATGGTCAGAGCGAGGTGATAAAACCATTGCAGATACTACTGAGCGGATCATCGTCCTCCCCCATGGTAAATAATGAGTTTGGATACTGCACACGAGGCGTAGGCTATATATGCTGCCTCGCAGAGCAGACAGTTCAACGAAAATACAGTAGCCTAAATTGTAGAAGCAGAAATACAAAAATAAATTTAAAGAAAACCTTTTGCATGTTTTTTAACCCCACCTTCTTGCCCCACAATATGATCAACAGCCCTATGTCTGACTTTTGCGTATAAATGCACACGATCAACGCAGAAAGAAAATGGCAGATGAAATCCACTTGCAGTCTGCGGGCAATGTACATCATGCCTGGCGGAGAAACTAGTGAGTGTTTAACAGGCTTTAGTAGCCTACAACAGTAGGCTATTGGGCTTTCTTCTGTACAAATTCGCTGGCTTCCACTTTAGATAAACGTATAAAATGTCCGTATACGGCTGACTTTGTTGCTCACAGGCAATGTTTACTTTCATTTGACACAGCGCGCCGCATGTGACGTATTGTTCGTTTGCGCATGTGGGTCACTTCAGAACCGTGACCAGTTCACACTAGAATCTGGTACGTGCCACATTTAACAGGTAATGTGAACAGCAAAAAAAAAAAAAAACGGAATTAAGTACTGACTGCAGTCTGAACATACGGACATCACACTGAGATAAGGGAGCTACAAACAACATCATGCTTTAATAGCATCAAATTATAAATAAAAATACAAACTAAGAATAAATAAATCAATCAATTAATTAATTAATTAATCAAATAAAAACTTTCAAAGTCCTGTACGCTTTTGTTTAAAACTAACAACAGGTGATCCCTCTACTGTACAGGACACTTGCTGTTATTAGCTAGTATTCATGTCATGGCAGACCGCTAACCATTACCAGTGACAAAACATGTTCAAGATAAATGTATGCAAGGCCCTGTGTGTGTGCGCATGTGCGCAAAAGGGGAGGGGGGGAGCAGATTGAAGTGTTGACATATTTTTCCACAGATTAGATGTCATATTGTCTGACTCAAGGTCTACCGCCACCCTGCCGCTCCACGCAGCAGAGAATCCCATAATAACCTGTGGCCGACATATGCTGAGACAAGCCCTTAAGGAAACAGGGCAGCTAAACACAAGGACTAAATGCAGGGCTTTTCCGTGTTATTTTTGTTATGCTCAAATAATTACGGGAGCACATGTCCTCGGTTCACAGGCTCCAGCCTTAGCAACACAACAGCAAATACACACAAACAACCCTTAGATGTGGCCGCCACGGCTTACAACACACCTTCTAATTGACAGAGCTATTGATTTCTTCCCCTTCGCCGCCATATATCACTCGTGCTTTGAGGAAGGTGTGGAGGCAGCCTGATTTATGATCAGAGCCCTGAGAGCTTTTAAAAAATACAGTGG
This sequence comes from Amblyopsis hoosieri, assembly GCA_027564755.1. NCBI lineage: Eukaryota > Metazoa > Chordata > Actinopteri > Percopsiformes > Amblyopsidae > Amblyopsis > Amblyopsis hoosieri. Next base: position 15,773 of record JAODUE010017758.1, read on the forward strand.
CAGATGTTTCTGCCTAGCACGCTATATGGAGACAGTTCTCCGAGAGCAGCGCATGGAAATATTGGAACAGCGGTCCAAAATGAAACACCTGCACTGTATCAGAGCGGGCCGAACCGCTACGATGGTTCATCGTCTTCATCCTCCGATGAATGTAGCATGCTGCGAGGAGAGCTATCTTCATCTGCCATTGTTCCGTTGTTCTGTTACTGTTCCGTTACTGGAAGGGGGAAGGGGGGGGGGGGTAGGTTACGAGAGGGAGGGAAAGGTCGCAGGGGCTTCGGCACGCGGCCAGGAGCACGGAGCTCCTCTTGGAATGCCGTGGAAAAATGAGACGGAGGCATGCAGACAGCACTGAGCAGTGTAAACAGGCCGGGCCTGGAGAATGCTGTCACGTCGCTTTGATGTTGTGCACACACACATACTGTACACACACTTCCCATAATTACTAAGTGATTTGATTCCACAGAGCAAAAAAAAAAAAAAGTATGATAACCATTTTAAACAACTCATACTCAGACACACACGCTCCACATACACACACATACAGTCCCACACTCCATAGACACACAGACACACACAGACGTGAGCTGAAGCACAAGTGACACCTGCTCCCTGCCTACGCAGGACGTACCATGCCCCCCCTCCTCCATGGTGGTGGGTTTATGAGAGGGTGAGTGTACCTGCTCCCCCCCCCCCCGCTAGTGGGTTTTTACCGTGAGAGTGAATATACCAAGGGGTCAACGCTTTACTATGACTTGAAGCACGTTATGGGCTTTTACGAGTTGACCAATGTTAATCTAAAGCCGCTAAACTTCGTTAATCGGTTGTTGTGTTGCCATGTTTTTTCCCCCACAGTATGTATATGTATATATAAAGATCATCTATAAGATTATGTCAGAGAAAGCACAACATCCATAGTTGGCTTGAAATTATACATTTCTTTTAAAAACGATAGTATATAATCAGCCAATAAGTGACTCCGTGTCTTAGCAACCGATTTCCAAATAAAACCCCAAAAGCTCTCAGTGCTGCATAGCGCGTAGCTAGCTTGCGGGGATGTGGCAGAAGTATGTCTGCTACTACTGTTACATCAGTGGGGAGAATGGATTACCAAAATGCTTGTTTTTGCTTTACAGTAAATTGCATAAATCGTTTCACCAAAGGACGCACTCTCATTGTTTTAAGTGTTGTTAATGTATTATTTCACAGCACATGGATCACTGTTACCAGTGGCTACCATAGCTTCAATGCCCATACCAAAGATTTTAGAATGATATGTTATTATGATTATACATTTTATTCTCTCTGCCCATACTGTACTTCTTGTAGCCTACGTCAAACCAGAATTGGAGTGAGCAGCTGCTACTTTACAATACGGAACCAGCTGGCTGTTTGTAGAAGCCTACTGGATTCTTTTTTCAGCATGCAGAGAACGGTACCAGATAGCGAAATGCGAGAAGATATTTTATCAATTCAAGTGTAGTATCTTATAATTAGCTTGGAATAGCTGACTACCCTAAAACACAACTAGGCCTAACTGTAGTGTAACTTTATGCTGGGCCACACATTGCTGTCACAGGTCTGTTTATAACAACAGTTTGCACCTTCTCTTGCATTCATGGTCATGGTAGTCCTGGTGGGTTTCATAAAAAAAGGCAACTTTAGGTTTGCTTGTTTGGCCGCATGCGTCTGATCTGATATCTCACACTCGTACTGTTGTTATGGTGCACACAGGCGCACCATAAATAGTAAATAGTAAATTAATATAAATAATAAATAGTTAAAAGTAAATTAAACAAATGTTCGTTTCACATAGGCAAGCCTAGTCATAGAAAGATGTCTTACCGTTATCAGGACAGTACGGTAGACCTACTGTTAAATCCACTGCTTGCCTTTAAGATAAGTTACTGTAAACTGTTGATGTTTAATGTAGGCTATATAAACTATATTGATATGCATTTGTTTAGTTTTAGAACAATATCTAGAGTATTTGTATTGGGATTGTTATTTCTCTCTTTATAATAATATATTATCTAGTTACAGTAATTGCTAAATACGAAAATGCACTCAATATCAACTTGATACAATGCAGTTATACCACCCAAGACACAGCTGCTGTTGTATTTGATGCAATTAGAACCTGAATCATGCTAATTTAAACTTAAATGCTTATTTTGTCATCTGTTCGTAGATATCACAGCTCGAAATTTCGTATTAGACAGTGACCTAGTGACAGTGACAGTGGCATAGCAGTGGTTTGTAATCAAAAGCAGTTGTGCTGAAGTGAATATGTACTGTATATTCCATCTGTGGTAGTAACATCACTGTTGTAGCTCCAACTCGCGGTGAGATATGATGTAAAATGCGTAAAATGAGTATACAGTACCTTCTTCCCCCCCCGCTAGTGGGTTTACCAGGAGGGTGAGTATACACGCTCCCTCCCCCCCTCCTCCCCCGCTAGTGGGTTTACCAGGAGAGTGAGTATACCTGCCCCCCCACTCTTGTCTCAATATGGGCCTTTCAACATCTTTGTTGCAGCCGTATCAGGGTAAGAATGTCTCCAGTGTTGACAGGAGACACGTACACACTACAGACTCTGCTCCAGTGTAGTGTCTGCTGCCCCAGCGTCTGCCCCAGCGTCTGCCCCAGCGGCGGAGGAATCCACTGAAGTGGCCCGGACCCCTCACTATACCACACTGCCTCCTGCTGCCATCAGAGCAGTGTGTGCGTGTGTGTGTGTGTGTGTGTGTGTGTGTGTGTGTGCGCGCGCACGCGTGTGCGTGCGTGAGAGAGACTCGCTGTGCAGGGCAAGTCTTTAAGTCACAAGCATTGTTCCGAGGCACTTTCATTTTAATTGGAGGCAGGATCTGTGGCTCCCCTTTAACAGCCGGGCCTCTTAAATGAATGAAAAACTGTGTTTATCTCTATTGATGTACGCCTTAAACAGTGGAGACAGGCAGGCGTATAGTGGTGTCTGCCAGTTAGTCTCACACACACACACACACAAAACACTGTAACCCCTCACACAAATAGATTAGTATTATTATTATTATTATTATTATTAGTAGTAGTAGTAGTAGTAGTATGTAAGTAAGCATATAATATTTATTTATTCACTGCACACACAACGGTGGAGACAGATTGACAATACAGACTGGTTGTTATAAACCAAGGGCCGCCATTTTCTCACATTCGTGCCACCCCAGCAGGCAGTGTGTGAGCAGCAGCCTACAGTCATTTGCCCTGTGAGCAAACTGTGCAGCATTCACCTATAGTGCCCCTTGTGTGCGCTAGTGGTCAGATCCATTGAAGTGGATAAAGGACTGCAGTCAGCATTCAAAATATCCTCAGAGAAAAAAGGCACAAAAGAACCAAACAAATTACATTTATTTAGACATCAATCCTCATTAAAATATATTTGGCACATAATTACAGAAGGGGAAATGCCCGTATTGAGCCAGACTGGCTTGGCCTCAGACAACAACACACAAGGCTACTGCTACCACAAGAGCGACATTATGCCACTTTCTACTTTAAAGGCTGTTCAGCAGTCCCTTCTCATTCTATAGAGGATGAAAGGTACAGCGAGAGCGGGGAGGCAGATCCTGCATTGCACCAGCGTGCCGTCATATCATGGTAAAATGTCTTTAAATGGTAGTTATGCGGTTGAGACGGGGCAGTCCTTCTAAAGTATTCTGGTACCGCTAGATAAATCTCTTCAGCAGGGACATTCTGTTTGCGACTTAAGTGGCCGGTCGATGGCGCAAGCAGGCACCAGTCCACTAGGGAGAGATCTTGTGAGCAGAAGACCCAGCAGCAGTGTAGGCAACCCAGGCAGGGTTTCAACTCCCCCCCCCCCCCCCACCTGAACACTCTTGGCCTGGGGATAAAACTGCTTTCTGCAGATTCCTGGCAGGAATGAAGACGGAAGCTTCTTTGTCACAGACCAATGTAGGCTGTGGCTATGTATACATACAGTATATAAAAGAGAGAGAGAGAGAGAGAGAAAGAGAGAGAGAGAGAGAGAGAGAGAGAGAGAGAGAGAGACAGAGAGACACACACAGAAAGACAGACAGACAGACAGACAGACAGACAGAGGCCAGATATGTAAAATGGTGTGCCACCAGCAGAGTGGAGTGGATCTTTTATATTTTGTTGCCGTCTTTCGGGCCTTTGGCAGATCACTCGACCAGTCTGGGGAGAGGTCCAAGGACATCCTTAAGCAATTTCCTGCTGGAATATTTATTTCAACTTCTGCTTCTCCAAAGGGTTGGGGTCACAAGCTACCAACAACATGCCCATTTCTGCTCTTACCTCAACGTAGCAGGCAAACATATGGCCCTAATATCACAGTGGCACTCTGGATGATGGCGTAGGATATAGTAGTAGATGCTATAGTCTGTCTTCAGCTGAGCATGTAAATAGCACTAGATGGCCAATAGGGGCACTCTGCGATGACTTGATCTAAACTGAGACTCCCTCATACTGCTTGAATGAACAGTATGAGCTTTTTTAGTTCTGACTTCTCAAATAAAGCTTTTTTCAAAATAAATTTTATCCAATCTTTTCATTAAACGATAAAAAAAATAAAAAAATAACTAAAAAAGGGAATAACAAATATAGTTGCATTGTGATGGAACATGTATAATGTGTTCCTGTGTCATGTGACCACATGACCTACAGTCCAGTTGCAGCCTGCAGGGCAAGGTTTACAGGTGGACAACACAATCGAGACCCTAGCGGCGGAGACAGGACCCATAGAGACGGCTCAAACTCATCCTCACAACACAGCCTGTGGCTGGCACCTGCAACATGATCTTCACTCCGTCTTCCAGAGTCACTCAGCAGACTCACATTAGACCTCTACACTTCCTCTACTGGGGCGCTTTCCCCTCGGGGCAATGGGCTGCAGTCTCTGTGATTCTGTCTGTGTGTGTGTGTGTGTGCGTGTGTGTGTGTGCGTGCGATGCACAAAGCCTATGTGAGGAGCTTGTGAAGGTGTGTGTGTGTGTGTCTGTGTGTGTGCGTGCACGCGAGCGAGCGTGCGCACGCACAAAAGGCGGTGACCTCATGTGGCATGAAAGGAGACTGGAGACTCCCGTCGTCGAGACGACAGAAGATTCCACGGCGCAGAATGTTTCTCAAGACGCCTATAAACTGTCATCTAATGTTCCTCTGTTGAACAGCCCTGGGGCGGTTCACTCACTAGACAGACCCCTGTCCTTTGCTTGTACGCATTTGTCCAACTGATGGTAAAAGTCTGGGGTTTTTGCTACTAATTGACGGACCGCGGCGGTGACCGCTAATGGCGATATTTTTTGTTTGGCAGAAATATGGCGCAAACGTTCCCGTTTGCTGCGAGTGGGTGAGAGGGGTTGGTTTGTGTTATCTATTGTGAGGGGAGGGACCAGGGTATAAAGTGGAACCAGAAATTCCTGATCCATTTTTTTTTTTTTTTTTTTTTGAGCCTTTGTAGACAAGCCAACACATCTCCTCGCTCTAATGCACACACACCTGAACATGATGGGGGGACGGGGGGGGGGGGGGGACGGGACGGGGAGAGGGTAAAAAGAAATAAAAGAACAACACACTGAACTGTAGAGTACACCGCAGCAAATAACCGCATTAAACTCCATGCAGGGAGACAATAATGTGATCACAGCGTTCTCCCGGAGGGTCCGTTTAAGCTCCATGGGTGGGCCCGGGCCACGACTCTAAACCGGCCTCGCAGGTCTGACCCTTTAAAAGTGAGAGCCGTGCGGCGTTGGTCAGCAGCCGCTCATGCTGCGCTGCTCGCATCACACCGAAGCTCTGCCGTGGCAAACCACATCACAACTCAAGCAGCAGCAATGGCCCTGACCTTTAAGACCAGTCAACACCTCCCCATTTGTCACAGACCTCCCAGTTCCCACCAGGGCCAACTCATCATCACAGACGCATGAGAGCAGAATAACAGTGGGAAGGACTGCTTTACGATACAACAGCTCAAAACATCCTCTTCTGAAGCTAATGTCTAACATCTGTTGGCATATTTGTAAAGTAATAGTAAAATAACAGCCACATGGTAATTTTCTGTTGGCTCATTTCAATACAACATATCATTTTGGACTATCTGCGGGGAATTTTCCTTGTCTCTGTGGTAATAATTTGGGTAAATGTTCCTTTTATCTAAACCGTATCTTTCCAGTTTAGGTCAAAGGTTGTGAAAATGCGTGTGAACTGGCTTGCTGAGTTATTAAATGCCGGATATTAGCCGTTTTAAAAGTTACCAAGCAATATAAATACGACACAACTAATCCTGGATCTTATTTAAAATACAGATAATAGTAACATAGTTTCGTCAGTTTATATTCTGGTATTTGGCCTTTCTAGAGCTGGTGAAATAAATGGTGATTACATTTTTAGTATGTAAAACATGACACTATTGGTTTCATCTATTGACTTAAAACGTCAACAGAAAGATTATTGCTGTATCCTATCCTATTCACTGAGGTAAATGTACTGTAGTTAATCTGCCAGGATGAAGTAGTGTCTTAATGACCCAACGATTACCTAATGAGGTGAGTAACACCTTGGGATTTAATTCAGTCTAACACGAATACAACTAGGTGTGTTCACGTACGCCTATAAATGTCTGCTTCCTGGCACTTCACATATCGTCACAAGAACAGCTAATTGAACGTGAGTACATGCAGATGATTGGAGGGCCCGTTTAGTCATCCCTCTGCGGGCCTTTCATCACAGCAGTATTGGAAGAGTGTAGCATGAGTCACCCTTGATAGCACACAGGTCTACCGTTCAGCCGGATACAACCTTACACATCAGGAAAAATTGAGCGTTATTGCTACCGTTCCTGTGCTTTGTGGTTCCTGGCAGGCCGACAGGATGTCAATATCGCCAGGTGCCAGGCAAACACATCATCCAGGTAAAGCAAACTGGGGCTGAGAAACTGTTAAGTGCCACAGTTATTCGTTCACCTCCAGTTTAAGTCTCTAAAGGAGATTCTCCCATTCTAGAGAGAAAATGGTTAATGATATAAAGATGGGGTGATTTTTGATTTGGCAAATGCACGATAGAGGCTAAGGCAGAAAGAGAGAAAGAACAGAGTTTAAAGATGTGATTTGTCTGACAGGCAAACCCATAGGTCACTCCAGTACACAGGTGCGTTCATATACAAAATGCTTCCGTGTAGTATGTATGTATGTATGTATGTATGTAGTATTCTGTGTAGTATTCTATGTTTTTATAGCACCATTGTAAATGTTTTGTATCTTATGATTATAATGCTAATACATTAACACGAAGTGTGACACGAGTTAAAGAATATTGAGATATTATATTTTGGCACAATTGCCCATCCCCTCGTATCTATATGTGGATATACAAGACTCAAGCAGGAACCAATTGTGTCAAGCTCTAGGCACATTATGAATCAAACTCAAACGCCGCTAACATTTGTAACTGCCTGAAACAGCTGTGTAGAACCGATCCTCTATCAGCAGTTTACATGACGGAGTACAAGGCAACAATACCGTACTGCACACTGAGAGGTGGCTTTTCCAAAGAGAGGGTTTCTTTGCTCATGTGGACCCCAAAGGCCGAAAGGTTCTAGTCAACGAGTCGCAAATGTCGCCTCGGGAGAGATGGATGGGCTGGGAGATCAGTGGTGGGTTATGAAGGAGATGGAGATGAGGGGGGCGGGGTGTGTCTCAACATGCAGCCCCTCTGGGTACACTGGCAATGACATCCAAAGCAACTTCCTCCCCCATACTTGCACAAAAACCAACATGTTGCCAAGGCTGAGAGACACAGGGATTCTCACAGAGGCATTCATCTGACAGGAGCCATATTGATAGCACAGCCCCACAGGGGAAAATATAGTTTATCTGGCCCTGCCAGCCTGATCGGTGACTTGTTGACATATCGGTTTATCAAACACATTTGAGTTTCACCACAGGTGTTGAATACATGTCAATTACAGTAACTGATTGCTGCATCCTCGGTTTGGCTGGGAGCGGGTTGTTACTGTATATAGCGGGTGTTTTGGTCACAGAAATAAAATACAAATCGCACCAAAACAACAAACCACCTAATCAGATCCTAACCTGCATACAGTACATGTGTGTTGCCAAAGAAAGCAAAAAACACAGCCATGTATCCTTCAAGTTTAAAAAGGTACAAGCCTAGATTGCTTCACAGCGCATATTACTGTCACAGTTGAAAAACAACAATCCACAGAGGTCATCCAGGGAAAGGTAGCGAAAAAGAGGGCATGTTTAAAAGTGCTTCATAGGCAGAGTGGTGAGGAGCGAGAGCCATTTACTGCATAGTGAGAGAGGGACATTTGCCGCCTTCAAACCAAACATGTTTTTGCAACACCGGCTTCATCCACAAGGGCAAAAATCCGGACACAAAGTGAGGAGCACAGGGAGGAAATATTTAACATAGCTATGGCTTCGTCCTGTGGAATAAACTACAAATCTCGAGAGGATTATAAAAACCAACTGGCATGCGAAACCCCCTGTGGCCTGTGGAGGAAGTACAGCCGGCTCAGGGTGTTTTCCACATTACATGAAGTCCCAATATCAAAGCAGATAACAATTCCAGCTGTGTTGCGGCTTTTCCTGCACACAGCGTCATCTGGAGGAGCCATCATCCAACACTGACATCGCCCCCCCAAAGCATACTCCACATAGGCCCCAGTATACACTGTCTGTACATCACACACACACACACACACACACACACACACACACACACACACACACACACACACACACACACACACACACACACACAAGAATGCACGCCGTGCACATGCATGCGTTACACAGCACTTACATTCCGCAGTAACATAAGGCATGTTAAACTGCTGTTGTTGCGTCAGAGGGGAAACGTACTTTTATTATTTATTTCTATGTTTGTGTCTTATAGACTTTCATGAAGCACTGGATGCCATCCATTCAGGCTGCCTCATGGAGCCAGCCAACTAGTGGAGTCGAGGAGGTGTCCTCTTGGTATTATTACAGTGGAAATTGAAGAGGAAAATCAAGAAAAAAAGAAACAAAGATTTTCAAATTTGAGATATTAATATCCGTGTGTGTCACTTAGGGGTGTACTCACTTTTGTTGCCAGCGGTTTAGACATTAATGGCTGTGTGTTGTGTTATTTTGAGGGGACAGCAAATTT
>JAODUE010017767.1:8508-24961 GCA_027564755.1 Amblyopsis hoosieri
AGTTAGGGTTTAGCGTCAGTCAGAGAGGAAGGCTAACGCTCTCTGAGTTAAGGTTTAACTTCAGAGAGGAAGGCTAACGCTCTCTCAGTTAGGGTTTAGCGTCAGTCAGAGAGGAAGGCTAACGCTCTCTGAGTTAAGGTTTAACTTCAGAGAGGAAGGCTAACGCTCTCTCAGTTAGGGTTTAGCGTCAGTCAGAGAGGAAGGCTAACGCTCTCTGAGTTAAGGTTTAACTTCAGAGAGGAAGGCTAACGCTCTCTGAGTTAGGGTTTAGCATCAGTCAGAGAGGAAGGTCGATCGGCACATTTATAGTTGATGTTGAGAACATGACATAACCCCCAGACCTCTTCTAGATCACCACAGTCACCGGCCAACACCTAAAATAAAATGACAAAGACAATTAACATCTATAGATATGTACTTATAAATTATTGATATATACTTTATTCCCTTCCCTGCTAAAAAATAAATCCAGCATTGCTGGGCACCAGCATAAGGTATGTTTTGGATGCTGGTTTGCTGGTACCCCGGCATCCCATGCTGTTTGCTGGTGTACCAGCATCCCATGCTGGTTGCTGGTCTAGCTGGTATACCAGCCTGGACCAGCACTACCCCAGCACTAACCAGTATGAGCCAGCCTGGACCAGCATGGAATTCATGCTGGTTTATGCTGGATATTTTAGCAGGGTTATGGTACGGGACTCACCAGATCTAAACCTTACTCAGCAGCACATAAACATATTTTGTGAAATAATCACCAACATGTTGACACTGCATGTTGGAGTTGAAGTTGTGAATGAAGTTAATAAGTAAATGGAGGTGTTGAGCTTGAGGTCGATAAGAGGCAGGCAGACCTTTACTTAAACAACATAGAGTGACAAAACCAATAATCACACCTGTCACCCTTTCTCTTAACATATTTTGCCCTTTTTCATCTACTATAAAGATATGCATCTAGTCATAATAGTTTAATGTGAAAGGACAGTCCTTCATTTTTATTTTAAAGTGTTATTATTTGGCCTTAACCATGCTGAAATTACCTTCAGTTGTTTCCCTGAACAAGAACAATAATCTCTACCTCATCAATCAAGGATCTGTCAATTTGTTGATCAATACATGGTATTCAACCTGGTGTTAATGACAACAGCTCATCTGGTGAGAGAAAATGTGCTTGCACTAAAACAGAAAACCTCTGTTGCTGAACTACAGCAGAATTGTATCTCATAGTAGACCTGTGTTCTACTAAAGCCATACCGCCTGGCAGTTCAAAACATGTTCTGAGGCAGCGTCCATCAAATTAATGAAACGGTTGCCATTAAACACTTTTAATTATGCAGAACTTAATTTGTTTATTCACGCCGTCAGCTTACCCAGAGGCTTTGTATGCATAATCATCATTAATATCAGTCATGTGGTCCCTCATCAGATATGTCTGAATTGGATATGACCATAAGGCCGCGTTCAGAAGGAACTTCTTTTTGGAAGCTGTCGAACACTTTTTCACATTATAACCCTATGGAGCGGGCCGCGTTTAAAAAGCTCCACGGGCGCAGAACATAAACGCTGCCACAGGCCCTTTTTTCAGCAGCTCTGGGCTTCTTGTTCAGTTGAGAAAAGCTCAACTTCTCAGAAAAAAACGCCCTACGTCTTACGCTGCTTTGACAGGTGACCAATCACAAGCGGCGTAGTGAGACCTGGTGTTTCCCATAACAACTGTAACAACCGTTTCAGTTGCTTTTTTCCTCTACATGAAAAATGCCCAGGCCAGCGCTTCTAATCAAAAAAAGAAGCTACGTCTGAACGCGGCCTAATGTGACTTAACACGACGCTATGAATTGTCCGTGGACGCTTTATCCAAGCAAACATGGGCATGCGCAACTATTAGAGGCAGACGTCCGTTGAATTAGTCACTGGAACCAGGGAGCAGTCTCATTAAAGAGGGTTTTGTTTAGACAGGAAATCGCATATCACACCTGCCAGTCAGCAGCCTAATATTCTATCTTGGTGTGTGTGTGTGTGTGTATATGCATGTGTGTTTGTGTTTGCATGTGTGTGGGTGTGTGTCTGTCCTAGGGACAGGGAACAGCTTTTTTCCGCTAGTACCTGCCGTGCTGTATTTAGCCAAGAGCACGGAGAGAGACAGTGTGTGAGAGAGAGAGACAGAGAGACAGAGAGACAGAGACAGAGAGAGAGAGAGAGAGAGGTGTGAAGATGCTAGGTAGAAAATGGGGCCATTGCAATAAGCTAAAGCGTATGTGAGAGCGAGTCAATATGCTTGGTAGCACACAGACAAAGTTGGTTTCCCCAGGGACATCTGATTGTCAGCTGAACCACCAACGTACCCACACACCCCACCATCCCACCCATGTTCTCCCTCTTACTCGCTGAACCTCTGGAATACCTCATTCGCTCCCTGAGCTGACCAATCCCGAGGCAGAGGGCCGGAATAGGTGACCAATGGGGATGCTCATTAGTGCTATTGCAATCACACCACACAGTACTTCTTTTCGACCGCAAGACGTTCGAGGAAAATTACTAGGTCGTAAAGCAGGACGTCTGTCATCAGTGTGGAATGAAGGGTCATGATCAATAACCAATAATTAACGGTATAGTGACACTGGCTTGAGCGATATTTCAAAGTCCCACTCTGAATCGATTCAGAACACCCTTGTCAGAGAGACTAGATTATGTGTCAACAACGCGCATGAGAGATTTGTACCCTATCACGACTATGGTTACCAGTAACATTGCTTTTGATCTATCCAGATGACCAACCAAAGCGACCTTTATCGAAGAGTTACTGTGCGTTCACACCAGCCAGCGGCGGGAGCGGCGAAATTGGCTCTGGCTGCCCCGCCACCGACGCTGTACAAGGACTAGTGGACACTCTCTGACGTATGTGAAATAGGCTGCAACGTTTGTACGAATGCTGGTCTTGCTAACTTTATTTAAAAATAATAAACATAAAAAATGGCATAGCTGTATGCTACCGTACATATAATGACATGCGTCAATATTGTCTCCCTAAGCAAAGTCTGTGTGAGCTCTTGGCCCTGTATGATACTGTAAAATATACATAGCCTACACTGTTCTAGTTGTAGAACTACACAGTTATAATAATTAGCTAAATAAATAGCATGTTATGGCACCAAAGCGTGTAATTCACATAGACAACAAATGACTTCCGGCCACTTCAACGCTCTCGCCGCTGGCCTGTAAGGGAAAGTAGTGCTTCCTCCATATGAAGGAAGCTCGTCAATTGTGTTTTTCATTTTGTTTTGTGACCCACATTATACTGTGTGATGACCCCATTCCTTCTTAGTGTGTTGATGAATTACACACACAGCGTGCACGGATTTACAATGCTGCCCAGGCCTTTTACAGTACGGAGAAGGATGAAGTGAAACAAACAGGCAGAGAGAGAGAGAGAGAGAGAGAGAGAGAGAGAGAGAGAGAGAGAGAGAGAGAGAGAGACAGACAGAGAGAGAGGGATTCGTAGGGCTTTCTCTCCAGCGATGTGTACGAGTGTGTGTGTGTGTGTGTGTGTGGTGTGGTGTGGTGTCGCTAAGGTGACCACGCCATGGCGTATACAGTGTAATATTATGGGCTGTGTCTCTCTGTCCACCAGCCCGCTAGCCATTTGTCAGGGTCACCGTCAGGAAAATTAGTGTTTATTCTTGTAGAAAGTCCTGTGATGAATTGGTTTATTTATATGCTAAAATATTGACCCCCCCCCCCAGCACCACACACACACACACACACACACGCACACACATACACACACACACACACACACACACACACACCCGAAGACATTCTTTAACTCCTATTATTTCCTTCCTGTTTCCTGTGTTGTAAGGTGATCATTTCAGGTGAGGCTGTACAGGTCCCGCATTTGTAAACAACAGGGTTATGTCGAGAGAGCTTCACCGCATCAGGGATTGGGTGCATGTGCATTCCATTAGCCCCTGGTGTGTGTGCGTGCATGTGCTTGTGTGTGTACGTGCATGAGCGCCGGTGTGAAGGATAGAGCAGCGGTTGCAACTGTGTCTTACACAATTGATTAGCGCTACAGCTAATTTTGAAATATTGCTACTTGAAAGTTATATGATATATTTTCCTATCAGAAGGCAAGGTAAACTAATTGCTCCTCTAATAAGGAAGGATAATTTGAAAATAATGTATTTAGTTTAGTATTATAGCTACAGTATCAACTCTGGTACTGTACTGTATTGTACCGTTTTTACTGTTCCATCCAAATATCTGTTGGAAATTCCAACCTCTAGAAATTGTTTAATATTACGCTTGCTTTATTTGCTATACATCTCAATAAGGTTTACAGCTTCTATTGTAACTTATAATAATGACATAAGTTATGTAATAAGCTATAAAATGGCAGATATCCATGTTGCTGTACCTCAATGATTTTGTATTCATAATTTGCCTCCAGACACACATTAGGACAATACATCCTGATGGGGCAAGTAGATTCTTTCACAATCACAGTATATCAATCTACATTTATAGCTCATATTGTACGTTAGAGGCCTATTCAAAAATGTTTTATAAACGTCAACAATTTAGACATACACACGCGAAACCATTATCCTTGGGTCAATGCACAAGAATGATTGATCTTAATACTTGGGCAGTATGAGAGGCGGGTGGGAGGGAGGGATGCGGGACGGAGAGCTGGATGCTGCTTCCGGTGTGAAAAGCCCTTGACATCCACACAAATGTACGCCGCCCCAACAAGACTGACACTAAGTCCATTTGAGCGCCTCCGATATGCATAAAAACCCCCAGGCGCTGAGTGGCCCTACACGCTTACTCTGACCACACACACGGGTGGTTCCCGACAGGCAGTCCACTTGGCGCAAAGGCCGCCGTGCCTCGCTGAGCGTGGATGCCGTCCACCCAATTCCCCCCCCCCCCCAAAACCCACACACACACTTCACTTCACATCCACCTCCTCCCACTCTTCACGTTAGACGTGTATTAGTCATTATTAAACATAATAATGGCTTTCACAAGTCACCATTGGCCTCTGCGGTGGTGTGAATTATTCAACGCCGCGCAGCCACGCGGGTTTGCGTCTGTCAGGGCACCCGCTTCACCGACACAAGAGAACGACACAGGGAGGGAAATGCACCCTAGTCAGGTGGGCCCTGCACCTGAGATGGCAGCGGGAGACAGATGAGGCGTTTTGTCTGAATTATTTAATTCTCATACAACCGCCCCCCACCACCACCACCACCACACACACACACACACACACACACACTGTCACGTTTATTTCAAGCGGCGTTAATTACAGTCGTGCAAGCTGTTAAGCTGTCTTCTGCCGATTAACAAAGTCAAGCTCCAACCTCAGCATTGCTGCTTCCCCTGCATGGCAAACAGAAGGGGCGGGGCGGGGCCGAGCGTGCGTGCGTCCCTGCGTGTAACTGCGTGCGTCTCAGCTTTGTGACAGCCATTGTTAGCGCTAACAGTAGGGCTATGAAAGTACAGGAGTGGATTATTTTTTTTTTTTTAGCATTTTCTTCTCTCGCAGAAAGCAAACAGACAATATGAATAAACTTAATTTGTGAAACGTCTCCCCTAATTAATTTGAGGGGGAGCCAGAGGGAGGTGGTGGGGGGGGAAGGGAGGGTAGAGGGGGAACTGCTCAGTCAACAGCAAAGCGCAAAAAGTTTAAATCAACAACGCTCTTGTCTTGGAACCGCCATTTGTCAAGACACCAATGAAGAAACGCTTGCAGCGATCTGAACGTTGGCTGTCACCTCGGTAACAGAGAGAGCGGTTTGACGTTTGTCCAAGTGCGTGCGTTTGCATGTGTGTGCATGTCAGTTTGAATGTGTGTCTGTGTGTGTGTGTGTGTGTGTGTGTGTGTGTGTGTGTGTGTGTGTGTGTGTGTGTGTGTGGGGGTGGTTGTTATTTTGAGACACATCTATATGTTTGTATGCTAACAACACCCCAGAGAAGGCAGATATATGCAAAGTGCATTATCATATGTTTTCTCTAATGCCTCTGTCAATTAGTGGACAGTTTGGTTGCAGATTTCTCTGCTCAACACTGTTTGTCATAATTAAAACCGAATCTTTTAGCGTGCCATGCTGAAAGCTGAAGGTTATCAGTGCGAGAAAAACACAGTCGTCTTTATTTAGGACAGTTTGCCTCAAATGCTAACTACAGCAACAAGATAACTTGGTGAATTCTAACAAATAACGGCAGCTAGTTGAAGGGTTTGCAGGACAGAACTGAATGGCACTTTATTACGTTTGTTACGCGGTGCACTAACTGACGCCCATTCTTGGTTCAGATCTCCAGACTACAATATTTAAATTGGTTTGAGAAAGATACAAATCCAAAGTTTCACCCCGACTAGAACGTTGGATGTTAACTAACTTCATATATACTATACTGCAAATGAATGTATGTACACTAGTATATGCAGCCTATTCAGGTTAATACTATAGCCTGTTAATATTTTTAAAATTTATTTTCAGGTAAAAAGAGGTGGATAAGATCAAACAGTTCAAAGTAGTACAGAGTAAATGCACTTTAAGAGAGTGATTTTGATAGAGATACATTATTTTAAAAGTTTAAAAAGGGCCTACCAACCAGATAAGATGCTAATAAAATGCAGTACTGTATAGCATTTTTTTAGCATAAACGTGACATGTCAAACGTTAATCCAATTTATTATCTACCGAAAACATCAATAATATTATTACGGCCGAATTCCACATTGAAGCATTTATATATATTTTTTCTTAATAAAATGTTTTACTTCATACAATGTGACAATGGGAGGACATTGTCACATTGTCACATGTGACATTGTCACATTTCAACACGCATCACTGATGTTCTGTGGTACAGCCAATCAAGGCAGCCGGTGCGTGGATGAGCTATTGCCAGCCGGCCAATGTGATTAGACGTCAAGCAGCCAGTCCGGTTTGTTGCGTTCATCTCTGCTCCTCACTGACATGTTGTGAAATAACATTACGCTAATGAGAAAGGGACTGGATAGGCAGTGACAAAGCAGAGATATGGACGGGCTGCGTGTCAAAACCATAATATTTCATCCCACGAGTTGAGTCTACGTGTAGCCGGGAGTTGTGCTGTTGTCAAAGCTACTGTTGTTGTTTTTAGATTAGTCTAACATAACCGGTGAAGTGAGACTGGGCAAACTCTATACTCACCGATGTTTTAAGAGCGTAGCTGTATTTTCCCTCAATCTAAATCGGTTTGATATTGTTCTACAGTATGAATAACGGTTCAGTCAGGACCACTATGTCAAAGTACAGTAATTTATTATTACTTTGCATTTGGAGGTATGGCTTGGGTCTGAGATCAGCAAGGGGACCCACAAAACCAGACCATACCGGCAAGCCTCCGCTACAAATGAATTAACTAGGTGACAGAGATGTGACTTTACGGGAGCCCTTCCATGCACATACATGGAGGGGCCTTCATGACCATAAGTGGGGATACGAACGAAAATCTGCGTTTTTTTTTATAGTATGCACACTTCAAATTGAAATGCATTCAGTTGTATATAAAATAACTATCATACATATGAATCATGAATTCCAAATCCAATGTTTAATTCATCCAAAAAACAGGAGGAAGTCTCCCGGTTCATATTCTCCATGGTGCCTCGCTGCGAGAGGAACAGTCTATTGGATCCAAAAAGGGCACGGCGGGTCCAGAAGTTAGTTACTAAGTTAAGTGGACATGAAGGTCATGATCAACGTTTAAAGTGGAGCTCTGGCCTTCTTATCTACTCACTGTGGTCCTTCACTGTCTCAGCTCGCACACAGAGCCAAGCTTGATTCTGAGTGACAGGACAATTTATCCCTCCTCCTTTGGTCCGAGATCGACTTTTGTAGTAAAATACACAGCTCTCTCTCTCGTCCATTCCACCTCACAGAGATGGGAGGACTTGTAACGTGCACATGCACATGCACCTGCACGCACATGTGTACGCACACACACACACACACACACACATGCTCGGACACACACATAGTTGTTCACAAACATACACACACAGGTTTGTGCAAGAAATCAAAGTGCACAACAACATTATAGAGAAAACCCTGTACACACACGGATGCACACACACACACACACACACACAAAAGCATGCACACGCACACACACACACACACACATTCACCTGTTAAATATACAATTCATCCTTGTCATATGGACAAAAATACAAGCACATTTAACAAGTTTCCACACCCAAGAAAGCATGTTTGCACACACAAACACCCCCCCCCCTACACACACACACACACACACACACACACACACACACACTGTGTCCGTAAGCGTTGTGTGTGCGTGTGCGTGCGTATGTGTGTGCTATGCGTGTGTTGTGTGTGTGCATGCGCGTATGTGTGTGTATGCGTTGTGTGTGCATGTGCGTATGTGTGTACGTGTGCTGTGCGTGTGTGTGCGTGTGTTGTGTGTGTGCGTGCGCGTATGTCTGTGTGTGTGTGTGTGTGTGTGTGTGTGTGTGTCGCAGTAAATCGCACCGAAGTTTGGAGGGTGAAAGCTTATGTGACTCACTGGGCTGATTAGAGGGGCAGAGATCTAACAGTAATGGCCGACTTTTACTTCCTCCTCCTGAGGATATATAAGCTCGTCCACAGATGATGGGCAGCCTCACACTCGGCATTAGCAAGATGCTGTTCAACTGAGCATCTGTGTCTGTTTCAGACGCACACGCACACACGCACACAAACGCTCATGCGCTGCCTCCATGGAGGGTGGCACCCGATGAGCGCAGTGACTCATTTGGGACTGTAATGATCCTCAGGAGTGTGCCGCGCGCTTGAGGCTTTTTCAAAGCGCCAGTCAGCAGTGTGCGGAGCAGCTGCCACCCCAAAAGGCGAAGGGGACGCATTTTCCTCCATCCAGATTTTCCTGGCGGGGTAAAGACTGCTTAGCCTATTAGCAGTGTCTGTAATGCCCCTTAATCTGCACCATTCGCCTGTCAGAGACAAAGCACTGCAATGGCCAAGTGGACACTTTGAGTTCAGGGGCACCCACAAGACACTAATGCCCCTCCGCCATAACCACCACCACCCTCCAGTCAATTATTCATCGATTTATTTTACCTTTAATGTCACTCAGAACTGCAGAAATGTGCATGCATTCATGTTTAATGAATCCACGCACGCGAAGGCTCCAACATGCCCACAAACACGAGCTCTCTCGGCTCCGTAATGTCTTCTGTTTATACAGCGGCGGGTATATATTATTCATCATGGATGCGGCGGAGAAACAATCATTGGCTGTTACCGTGTCACATTACTGTCAAATGCGGGGGGACTTGAGGAGGCCAGGGGATGCGTCGGCTTCATTATGCGACGGGCGCAAGCGGAGACGGTCGGCGATGAGATGGGAATGGAATGACCACAGAAGTAGAAATACTCGCCCGGGCCCCGCGGCTGCCACAGACGGATCAGGCGGGCGGGCGGGCAGGCGGGCTAATGGAACGGTCGCGTGGGACAGAGGCGGCGTGACGTCGACAGTCAGCAGAGGAGACAACGGTAGCGCTCCAAATATGCAGAAGGAGGTCATGAGTGATAAAGAGAAAGGAAGAGAACAAGACTAATGGAAACTGTATATGTGTGTGTGTGTGTGAGAGAGAGAGAGAGAGCGAGTGCCCTCAATCTCAGCCTTAGTTGAGTTAAGTCATGTCACACATGATGCGTTCATGGTCCGCTACTCTTCAGTTGTGTGTCAACACGCATTTGACCGTTGCCATCCATGGGCTGTAACGGGGCACAGACACAGCGCCCCACATCCCGCGTGCTGTCGGCCCTCATCGTGGATGGTTGTCAGTTGCGTGGGGTGTGGGGTTATATCAGGCCGGGACAGTGTGTTGTGGGTTCTTGTTTTGCGTCTACGCATGTGTGCGTCTTATGTTTGCTGTTACTTCGCGTGCCGTCCTTTGTTTTGAGTTTTCCCGCGTATTGTGTTCGTATTAAACAGGTGAGCAGCGGCTCGCCTGTTCCCCTGCCAACTGCGTGTTTGCTCTGAGCCGTGACATGGGAAAGAGAGTAGCCCGTTAGTGTGAGGTTTATCATGGGACCATGTTGGAAATAAGCGTTTTTATCATGTTATCATTTTTATTATGTGGGGCAAATAATCCAGGGATGAAATAAATCAATCAATCGTACAAAACGGTCGCTATGAGATGCTTTAAAATAACGTCCATCTTTTCTTTTTTTTAAGATCAGCGCTTCGCTGTTTTTGAATCTTAGGACGTGTTCTGTGTGTACCGGACCTTGTTGCCTCTGGCGCCCATTGACACACACGTGCACATGCACACGCACACAGACATTGGCTTTGGGGTCTGGCAAAGCAGAGACTAGATATTGGGCAAAAGGGATATCATGCAAAGACACAGTAAACTAACATTTACAACGTTATGTAACATTCCCACATTGTTGTTGTCACAGTCACATTGTTATACAGCCTGTTTCTGTGTGTGTCAGCAGTAGCTGTCAGTTCAAGCATTGTTCAGAGATGTACAGTAGATCCCCTAACCTCAAGGAACAACTGCATTTTCAGTCTAGCCACTGTAATAACTTAAAGTTTGATTTTTGGTTATTCATAAAGCAGAGAAGGGCACTCACATGGCCTTTAGGTAAAATGCCACATAGCTGTTGGCTTAAATATATCTCTGTAACAGCAAGAGAAGCACTGACTTCCCGATGAAATAATGAAAATAAGGGAAAGCCATTGTAAATCCAAATGTTACCTTTGCATGAGAAAGGAGAGCTGATATCTCTGGCGAGGAAATGTGACTTATTTTCACTGTGACGGTAAGGGCTTCTGAGCTGTCATACAGCAATAGAGCTACAGTGTACATATGTACAGCGTGTTTAACATCTAATCTGTCTAATATGCTTTCTTTTACAGAAGAGGTTTGGCTTGGAGTGCATTTGTTTGTGAGTCATTGCAAAATCACTTTGTCTGATTGGCATCAAAGTAGATCATTGTGTGGTACCGCAACACTCTTACTCAACGATTTGAGCCTTCATTCACTTCATCAGTTCTATTCAAAATGCTCTTGCAGCATTTGGTTATTGTGTATCGATGAGCTGATCGGTCTGTTGTTGTATTCAGAAGCTGTGGGAGACCTTGGGAGAGACTTCCTCACTTTATATAAACGATCACAAACAGAAATGAAACAGAGCAGAAAAGAGGCCATGCCATTCTAAAGGTGTCTACGCGTACACATGCACGCACACTCTCTCTCTCTCTCTCTCTCTCTCTCTCTCTCTCTCTCTCTCTCTCTCTTGCACATCACTTAAACAATACACATATATCGCCTCAGGCTGTTTTCACAGGAGATGCAGTGAGATCCATGTAAACGTACTCACACACAAGCAAGCATACAAACAGTAGTGGCAAGAAGTATTATTCTTCACTTCTGTCTTCCAATATTACGTGCCCCACACACACACACACACACACACAATATCCCCTATCCAGTGTGTGTATTGTATATTATGTGATGTAGTTACATTCTAGACCAGAGGTCTTTAACTGGGTGTTCGGGACCCCTAGGGGTCCTCAGAGGTCCTGCAAGAAGTCCTCCCAATTTTTTGATCCCAAACGTATTTCCTCTCCTCTCCTCTCCTCTCCTCTACTCTATTCTCTCCTCTCCTCTCCTCTCCTCTCCTCTCCTCTCCCATCCTCTCCTCGCCTCTCCCCTCCTCTCCCATCCTCTCCTCCTCTCTTGGTGGCAGCTGTACAGCGGGTAGAGCATGGTGACAGGTGATTGAGAAGTTGCTGGTTCAAACCCCGCTAACTCCGCGTCAAGGTGTCCTTGAGCAAGACACCTGACCTTGAACTGCTCCCGGGGGATGGACGTCTCCTTGCGTGGCTCACACCACCTTCAGTGTGTGAATGTGAGGCTGTGATGTTGTACAGCGCTTTGAGTGGCCAGCAGGTTAGAAAAGCCTCTTCCTCTCCTCTCCTCCCTCCTCGTAATCTTGCTCTCCTCCCCAGGAGACTGTCTCGGACCCTCGTGTCCCCGCTCCTTGAGTCTTATCAGTGTATCTCTCGTGCTCCCTAATTCAAGGCCAGGTCGGTCTGTCACATCCCCCCAACCCCGGGTCTCCGCAGACAGACAAACAGACGTGTTAGAGAGAAACGCTAAAGCTCCCCGTCCATCGAGAGAGAGAGGGAGAGAGAGGGAGAGAGGGAGGGAGAGAGAGGGAGAGAGAGAGAGAGGGAGAGAGGGAGGGAGGGAGGGAGAGGGAGGGGTTCTTATCTTTTCAACCTCGCTGGTGAATTAGCGGCCCCTTGAGTGATAACGGGCGACGGCAAGACATCCAGACAGAGAGAGAGAGCGAGAGAGAGAGAGAGAGAGAGAGAATGAGTGCGATAGGAGCAGGAAATCCAGGTTGAAGTCGTCACGGTGACAGCAGAGGGACTGCTGAGGAGGGCTTGACAGTCGGCTGGGGGCTATGTCATCTGTCAATCTCACTTGCTCTCCCCTCCTCCCTCCCTCCCTTCCCCATCACTTTGCTCTCTCTCTCTCTCAATCTCTCTCGCTCTCCCTCCTTCTCTCTCTCCCTCCTTCTCTCTCTCCCTCTCTCTCTCTCTCTCTCTCTCTCTCTCTCTCTCTCCAAATAGTTGATATAAGGCCCTGTGGACAGACGTCTTCATGATGGATAGAGACGAGAGATAAAATGGAGAGATGAAAGACAGGAAAAGTAGGGGAGGAGATTCTGGCTGTAGTGCATATATATATATATAGTATATACAGTATATACACACTGTATATACTGTATATATTGTAGATGCCTGTGCATTCCTCCATATATAAATATTTGCCTTTAGGGTGGAATTCACACTGAAACAAGCTGCGTGTAGTTGATCTCGTCAGCTCATTTCGTAATGGTACCATTCACACCCAGCCATATGTAACCATTTGATCTACACTCCTTTAATAAAGACGTGCTCTCAGGTCGTTGGACGAGACAGTCGGTCCTCTCTGGAGCATCACTTTATATTTTCCCACTTCGCTCCAGCGCCATCTTCCATCTGAGTGTTAAACGCACACGGTCTTCATCACACCCCCACCCCATCACTACACCTCCTCAGCCCCACTACACCCCCACCCTTCACTACACCTCCACCCCTATCACCACCGCACACACTTGTTTGATGTACATTGGGATGGATATCCAATTTTGGCTGACAGCGGCGCAGAGTCAGCTTCGATTGTCTCCGGCCGCGGTTGATGCCCTCTTGACGCGAATCAGCGCTGTCAGTTTCCCCTGTGATAGCTGCCCGTCTCTCCGCCGCCGCACTGTGATGGGAGATGATACCCGATGCTATCGCATCATCTGTCTGATGTTTGGGGGGGGGGATGCCAGGGGTCTTGACAGACGCCGCTTTGCAGCTTTTAAGTCCCAAGGTCCTAAAAGAAAAAAAAACGTCTCTTGACACAAATTGAAGTTGGCTTTTTTTTGTTTGAGTGTAGAGCTGAGACATACAAATATAAGAGTGGGGAGAATAGAACTAAAATAACAGCTGTTGTCTGTCTTCAAGCATGCAGACCTCTCAGGTACAGTGCTGGGGGGGTGTATTTGTACAGACATATCTCTATAAATGCTACTGTACTTTCTGTATGTATCTGGTGATATGTATTAAAGTTATGCAGACGGGAGATGAAAACACTATAATAATTACACTAAAAACCAAGACCAGAAGTTAGCTGTCGATGATTATATCAATATTGCCCATTCTTAGCGCACATAATGTGTCGTTAATTACATCGAACCTTCATTTTTCCAAAGACAGCTTTTGTTAAATTCTTACGGATTATGACGGCTTGTGTTCAGATACTGTATTGAAGAGTTGAAAGAGGGCTTATGAACTGTTATGGTTGACACTGGATAGTTTGGGCAGAGCAGCAAGCCTTCTCACAGGGATAAACTCGAGGAGAAAAGACCATGACATTGGTGGAAACATTTTCTGGTTGTTGCATTTTATTTTTTATACATAAGGCACACATAATTCATGTTAGCCTCAGAGTGATGGAGATTTCACAGATTAGGGGTGACTAATTCTCATTACATAATGTCTGCATCCTTGACAGGTCACATGCTATGTACTGTGTAAGGAAAACCCAGTGACTGTCATTAAGATCAAGTTGTTTAAGTAAAGGTAATTTCACATGGAATGAGTGGTGAACGTTTGCTCTGTTGCATTGTTTGGTATTTTTGTGTCGTGTTCAATATAAAATGGCACAGTGATGCTATACACAATTCCCAGTCTGTGTCTATAGAAATGTTTAGTTGTTAGAATTGGTCAGCAGCTCAGCTGATTAATGAACAAACATGTAATATGTCTGTCTTCCCCATTCACTTACAAATGAATGGCCCCACAGAGAAGCCGCACGTATTCGAGTATGTAATAGGAAAAAAGCAATTTGTGAATGTTGGCTCAAGGCCAGACAGACGTGCAGTTTTTCACAGGTCCATGATGTCAGCGCTAAACGTTTGTCCACGTGGATTCTCTCTGGGCCCTGAATCCTCCAGGGTCCCCTGGGAGAGCATGCGGTATTTGAAAGATGTTCATTTCAAAGGCTAAAACACACATTTGAATGTTTCCTAACACTCTCTTTCTCTGGGTCTGGTCTGGTCTTATCTGGGCCTGGCTGGTCTGGTCTGGGTTGGGCCAGAGTAGCAGAGGGGTTTAGAACACATGTACTGTATAAACCCACGTGGTTCTGTGTGTAACTCTCACACACACACACACACGCACGCGCACACGCACACGCACACACACACACACACACACTTGCACCTGTCCTGCATTATTATTCAACTAAAAGGTTTGTATGGTTTAACAGAAAGCATGCTTCTTTGTAATAAGCATGTGGAACGAATAAAGGTGGCTGGGGTCAAGGTTAGAGGTGGATAACGTGTATGATATTGGGTGTTTACCTGTGTGAAGTAATGTCACCCTGCACATACCAGCATAACCGCAGTAAAACATCAACCACAACCCCCCACCATGGCTACTACTTTGGTGGTGATGTCAAAAGTGATACTTTACGGTTTCTCACAGATATTGGCCTTCTCACAGATGGCCAGTAATAATGATTGATACCTGGTGAGCTTACAAGGGGGAAAGGGCTGTCAGGGGGCACCCGTAAGTTTCCAGAGAGGGGGTTTTGGGTGGTCCCACATGTGTGTCTGATTAGGAGAACATGTGAGAATGTCTGGGATCATGTGGCATGTACCCTACTGTACCCGCATACAGTAATACCTGGTACCGTTAGTTAGCAACATGATAATGTAATGCAATGCGTTGTCATGTGAATAATGTCCTGCTACATGCTAATATTATGTTCTTGGATATTCTGTATCTTTTAACGAGATCATCATGGCACATTTTTAAGTGTTCGGCTCTTGATTGATTGATTGATTCGTTATTAACATCTGTGGAGAAACACTGTATAAAGCTCTAAAGTCACACATATGTGACTTCTGCCGGCCTTACACCTAACGACTTCCAATAAAAATTAAGGCTCGATGTAATTCGGACAACCCACACTGGTTGTCATAGCTATTGATTAGGAAAGAGGATAAAGGGAGCTAAACGTGAGTACAGGCAATATATGTAAGGCATATTATGGAGAAATGGGACAATTGACCTATCACAAGCCCCACCCTTTAAAAGCAAATGACAAATAAAGATTAATTTTATATTTTGTGATGTAAAAACAATAGAGTATGATAGCTGTCCAGGAGTGCTTTAATTAATAATCCTTTGAACCCTGAGGGTCTTTTGGCCATTTTTCACTACTTCGATATAATGGCTTCTAAAAGCATTTCTGTAATAAGTATAATCAAGTGCTTTATATCTCTGAAATCAGCACCCTCTTAGCTACAATTCTCGTAATTTTACAACTTTCTTTGGAAAACATTTACTCACCGTTTATGTTTTTAAAAAGCAAAAAAAAAGCCAAGTGCCAAGTTTTTTTGTATTTTTTATTATGTAGAGGAGGGTAAACTAGTGTGTAGTTTAGTTTCAAAGCCATATTTTGATTCATTCATGTCTTGACTAACTTCCAAACGTGTCTAAGCACAATAAATATACAAAATTAATTGAACTAGTTGCATTTTATTTATATGTATGCACTTTTATTAATAAGCCGTGAGCTTCACTGGGTATGCTATTATCTATTTCTATAACCACATTGTCATTTAAGATGTTTTTAGCAAAAACATTTTTTATAATTTTTTGACTTAGTTTCAGTGTTTACTGCCTATAACCAAGTAATCTTTCCAGTGTATTATTACATTTACATTTACGGCATTTGTCAGACGCTTTTATCCAAAGCGACTTACATGTAGTACATTTGTCAGTAGTTGAACAGGTCATATACCAGCAATTATAA